>CM040761.1:23343744-23383744 GCA_022829145.1 Albula goreensis
TTGTCGGGCCTGCTCAGTTCGGTGCGGGTGGACAGGATTTGGCAGCTGGCGCGCAGTGTGTGTGCCCTCCAGGCTGGTGGAGCAGAGCCAGGCATTTGGGAACACTCAGTGCCCCCCCCTCCTTCCATCTGCCCAAGGTGTTCTGATGGACCGTCACAGCCACCTTTCTGCTGTGAGGAGGGCCAGACCGCTACACTGTCTCTCTCATACACACACACATACACACACACACACATGCATTTATATACACACACACACACACGCACACACATGCACACACATGCATTTATACACACACACACACACACACACACACATTTATACACACACACATGCACACGCACGCATACACACACACACGTATTTATACACACACACACAAACACATGCATTTATACACACACACACGCATACACACACAAACACGCATTTATACACACACACACACACACACACACACACACACACACACACACACACACGCATACTCTCATAAACACTTACTTCATCCACGTACATTTTCAAATACGTATGTACAAGCATGTGCACCCAACATTCACACACAAACACAAAAAACAAACATGCACACAAACTCACGCATACAGACGCACTGTGCTAACTCTCTCTCTCTCACATCCTCCTACACGCAATTTGCACACTGTCAATCTATCTCTGTGGATGGCCTATCTTAAGCCCACTCTACTGAGCTTTGCACCTTACACGTTTTTGAACCAACCTTTATATCAGAGCAGCGCTCAAATTTGTTCCGTCTGTGTCACTGTGCCACATTGCTAAGCTTGTGCCCTTTCTATATTAGCAGATCTGAGTTCCCATTTACACGCTCAACCTCCTCGTTGCAATTACGGCTTTTATCTGTCATTTCCCATTCCCTCGCAATAACGCTGAGCATATAAGGCACGCGCCACAAGTGCTCTGTTTTCATTGCGAACGTTATGCCCGTTATTAATTATTAGAAGCATCAATAACCGCTCCGCTGTCACCTCTCTGGCAATACACTTCATTACTGATGCAGAAAAAAAAGCAAGGCCACTGGAACCTCCCTGGTCAGCGCTCTCTCTCATCCCGCTCACCGGCGGTAGAGAGGAGCTTCTCTGCCGCTGCTGATGCCTTTTAAGATTGCCTAGCAACAGCGGCCAGCTTGTGAGCTGTCACAGAAAAAGGAAAGTTTTTCCATGATTGTTTCTGTCGGGGATGGGGATCAGGGTTTTATCTTGATTCAATAGCTCGATAAGATACCCTTCCAATCACTGCCCACTCAAAGTGTCAAAAATAAAATAAAAAAAAGCTATGCAAATATTTTTTTTCGTATCAAACAGCCTTCATCATTTTCCAGGAGATTCCAACCAAATGATGTCTATTGTGATGTGTTTGGCTCTGAGTTGGAATTGGAAACATGCTTTATAAATGCCATACTTTGTCAATAGGATAATTTTATATACACATATTACAACACATAAAATTATGGATTTTAGAAAGTCTTCATTCCTATAAGGGAACAAAAAATCTAACACAAGGTATGGACTGAAAGTCTGTTTATGATCCAGGTCATCTAAGCCCAACACAATCGAAATCACTACCAAGACTTACAGAAACAGAATGTCGATATTCATGGAACTAGTTGGACAAAAGTGTCACCCCCCCTCACTCATTCAGTAGCCCGCCAAAACACTCACAGTTTCACTGAGATGGCCACTTTCAAACTTGGATCTATGTGAGCGACACCATTTTCAAAGTACAGTGTCTGACATTCAGCCTGAGTCAAGAGTGCATGTGACGCAGGCTTATGAGGAGATGTGCAGCCTGCCTGTGGTTGAGCCGTGGTAACTGAGCAGTGCGGCTCTGGACAGGCTCCACGGTCTGCTGTATAACGCCGCTCTGAGCCCCTGGCTGAGCAGGCGGGGAGAGACTGCCTGGGCGGAGAGACAGGGACCCAGGAGCTCATGAGCAAATGCAGGGGATTAAGGGCAAAGCCGGCACAAACACTTTCCCTATCGCTTTATTAGCCGCCGCGCGTAGCGCTGGATGTGACTGGTAGCATCCTAAAATTCTGCAGCAGAATACTGGGAACCTAGGCGCCTGCAAATCAAAGAAAGACAGTAATTGTGTGTGTGTCAGCACTAGAAAGACATGTGTGTGTCTGCATGTGCTGTGTTTGTGTGTGTGTGTGTTTGTGTGTGTGTGTGTGTGTGTGTGTGTGTGTGTGTGTGTGTGTGTGTGTGCATTTACTAATGTGTGTGTCTGTGTGACTGCACTAATGCATGTGTGTGAGTGTGCATGTGTTAATGTGTATGTGTGTGCATGTGTGTGTCAATGTGCTTATATACGTTTGTGTGTACTAATGTGTGTGTTTCTGTGTAACTGCACTCATGTGTTTGTGAGTGTATTAAGTGCGTATTATGTCTGTGTGTATGTGTGTGGGTTAGCGTCTGTGTGCGTATGCTGCCATGCCTGAATGTGTATTTGCACGTGTGTTTGTACATGCTCCTGTATAGTCTGCGGCTGCGCAGAGATGAGGCAGTGCTCTTCTGCGCTGAATGCAAGCAGTCCTCTCTGAGGCTGGTGGTGCGTTGTTTATTCAGTAGATTAAGTTATTTAAGTTAATTGGGCTCTCATATGCTCTGCAGAGACAATCTCCCATCTTTGATTGCAGTGAGAGAGGTATTCACTCAAAATAGAGCAGAAAACAAACAGCGCTGAGAGGTTTCCCCAGTTTCACTCCAACCCCCTCCTGATCTGCAAAGATTTGGCTCCCCTCCAACTGCGTGTGTTGAGCGATCTCTGCAAACATGCAGCCTACACCACGGACAACAGCCCCTTCCTCACCCGCTCCTGGCTCCCATTGAACTTGGGTAGACAAACAACAGCACCACGGCATCTTCTCAATTACTCTGTGCATTTACATCTCATTGCGAATGCAACCCCCTGAATGGTAATCCTGCTTCACCTCAGTGAAACAGATATGTGAAATGTACATAGACACTTCGACATACAGACACATATGTTTACACACACACAGTCTCACACACACACACACATACACGCACATGAACACACATGCATGTGTGCGCACACACACATGCACGCATGCACGCATGCACGCACGCACATGCACAGACACGTGCAGTACATACATACACACAAACTCCCATTAAATCATACACACAAACATTCAAACACTAAAAGTAATCACACACAGACACACACACACACACACACACACACACCCCATGGAAGCACCTCAGGCCGGTCTAGAACCACTGTATTACCTGCTGCACACAGGTAAGCAGAGGAGCGCCTGAAACACACCTGTGCCCCACAGCAATTCCCCAGGGGCAAAACAATACAGGCCAGGCCTGCTGTCCCATCTGGGGGAGGGAGGGAGGGGAGGGGGGGGGGGGTGGGGCCCAACAGTGAGCTGGGAGTCACAGGCATTTTCAGAATGCATGAGCCCTCACACACAGCTCCGTATGAGAGGTAATAGAGAGATGATTGAATTCATAATTGTTTCTTGTTTTACCAGAATCTTTTACATAGGCCATAATTCATTCTTGATCATGAATATAATGAACTGCAATTTTATGGTAATAAACATTGACCTTGATAACAGCGGACTGATGAAGGAACAGACTGAACTGCGTGTCTGATCTCAGGCCAGCGTTCCTGCAGTGATGAAGGGTTTGTGTTTTGTCTTATCCCATGGTGAGCAGAGGGTGGCAACACTGTATCTTTATACGATAATCCTAAGACCGTTTCTGAGACTTTTCCCCTGCACTGACAAGCAGCTACCTGCCAGCAGGTGATCCAATTGATGGTCTTAACAGAAAATGCATTTTGCTATAATGGAAAATCAAACTCAAGAAGAAAATAAATCTAAAAAAAGCATTTGAAAACTAAATTACAAAACACATCCCCATTTTTTACTCCGGATAATGTTATCGCCAGAGCCCATACTACAGAGCCGTGTTAGACAATTAATAATAATCAAACACATTAAGGATAATTATTATCTTAAAGTGGGAGTTCATCCAAAATTGATTAAAGTATAATTGTTTTCCCTTTCAAGACATTGTACAACATCTACAAAGAAGAGTGTATTTCTTGAGGAAGAGTGACATGAGAGATGAATTCACCAACTGCGAGCATTTTAACTTCGGGGTTTTGATGTACTTGACAGTAATGTTTTCAAAACTGCATCCTGAAATTTCCAGTAGCTTCCAGCCGGTACCTCCAAACCGGGTTGCTCAGCTATGTGGTCCATTTGGAGAGGCATCTATATGTGGTAGTCCATAGCTTTGGGCCGAGTCTCTCTGAGCTCCGCCTTCATCTGAGGGTGGATGACCACACGATGACATAGCCTGGTCAAACCCGAACCTCAAGGCCTGGCCTATCACCATGGGCAACGGCACGACACACAGTAACCGCCAACAACACCTCCAATCAGAGTCAGATCATTACACCTCCCTCTCTCTCGCTCTCTCTCTCTCGCTCCTGTCTTTGTCCTCTCACCTTATGAATGTTGTATTTTTGTATTTTATGACTCACTGAAGAAAGCCTTTGCCAAAACATCTGTGTTCTGTTGTTTCCCTGCAGCTACAGAGTATTATCAAATAAAAAGAGCACAAGTGTAATTTTTTGCTCTTATGCATAATTTTGTTGCACTTTTTATTTTTTTATTTTATATAGAAGAGACTTTTATTCACAGCATTTTTTTTACATGCTATCTATTTATCGAGGTGGAGTTTTTACTGGAGTAATTCAGGTTAAGTGCCTTGCTCAAAGATATAATGTCCGAGCGACACCTGGGAATTAAACCTGCAACCTCAAAGTTACAAAGCCCAGCTGCTTTGACCATAGTGCTGCACTGCATCACCCAGACTGACTCCTTCCTGCACCTTTCTGCCCTCTGGTTCTCATGTTCCGGCTGGATGAAAGATCCCAGCTCATTGGCGTGACCTGATCTCCTTAGGGCTGCCCCCCCCCCCCCCCCCCGGCCTGGAACAAGCTTTATCAGAGCCCCCACGCCAGGGCTGCGTCAATGGATCAAAGCGAGCATATGGGCCCTCGCCACGGCAACGCTGCCGTGGCAACCAGCCCACTGCGTGGAAGACAGCCACAGAATTGGGGCGGGGGAACATGTGGATCCCCCTTTGAATGTGACCTTGCAGGGGGGACTGACACCGGCTCATATAAACACAAAACAGGAGAGAGGAAAGGTGAGAGACGAGGCCGAGAAAAGGAGTGTCACTTTGAAAATGGCCCCCACGTGCTGCTGGGTCAGAGAACAAACAAACACAGAATCGTCCCTTTGTTTCCATGGCATCGAGGGCAGTTAAGGTGAGCTTCAATCAAAAGCATTTTAAGGAAGTGGAAGGAACGGCACAAATGCATCCCGTTATCGTCATTATGGTGGGCAAATCCTTATAAGGCAATTGTCTGTACCCGGATGGACCTCCACTGCCAGAACAGCATAGACCTCTGAATGTACAAACAAACAGAGGCAGCCATTGCCCCCAACAGCACAGCTGACTGCCGGGGGCTCAGATGAGTAACCAGGAGACAGATCACGGCTTAGCTGGGGCCACTGCCCGCTTTAAGAGGCCCGTGCCGCCCTGCTGGGACCGGCCCCCTCAGGCTGAGTGAGCTCGTGTGAGGCCTGAGGTCAAAGGTCACCCACCTCCCCCGCCCCAGTCCTGTCTCTGGCGTAGTGACCTCAGTCATGGAGTACTGGCACAGTTATTAACAATCAGTCCTGCCTCTGTGTCCTGTCACTGCTCTGGCTGCAGTTTGTAGCTGCTGGATGTTGTGGAGACCAAAAAAAAAGCTGTACAGTTCAGATGTCTGTGCTCTCCATTACCTTTCTTATGCTCGATAAATTTCTGTAAGTGTCCGCGGTTAACGCCTCTAAGTCTTGTGTCTTACTCAAACAAATCATACCACTGCTGCAACAACTACACTTCCTCCTCCTCCTACCATTACTAATACTACTACAACAACCAGGACAACTAATTCACTATTATTATTATTATTATTATACTTGTCTCTTTTTTAAGGTGAGCTCCATTGTGCTTTAGTCTGGTTTTGTTGATGTCTATGGTATGTTGGAGGACCCGGGTATTCCCTGCTTCCATTCTACCTCAGGTGACACAAAGGCCCCCATCCTGAGCAGATTGAAGGTCACAGTGAAGACCAGGTCTGCTTCCTCTGTGCTGCAAAGCTAATGAAAGCTGAGTGGGGATTCTGGCCCCGGTTCTTGATGCATGCTGGGAGCAGAGCTGTGAGACAGCCTGCGTGCGGCGCTGGTGCTACTGCTGCGACGGCTGGAGAGCAGGCAAGGACTGAGCATGTGCGGGGAGCTGTCAGCGGCGTGCGGAGACTGCTGCAGGATCGCCGCGGGAGACGGGCCTGTCAGTCACGCAGCCGTCCCCATAAACCACTCAACCAGCAGGTGTCAGGGAATGTGTGCTTTCTGTGTGTGTGTGTTTCTGTGTGTGTGTGTGTGTGTGTGTGTGTGTGTACTCATGCATTCATGTGAACATGCATTTACACCATTTCATGTGCATGTAATTGTTCATGCATGTAAACATGCATCTATATCTTTGTGTTTGTGTGTGTGCATGTTTGCATGACACCATGCCTTTGTGTGTGTGTGTGTGTGTGTGTGTATGTGTGTGTCTGTATGTGTGTATATCTGTGTGTGTTTGCATGTAACCATGCCTTTGTGTGTGTGTATGTGTGTGCACGCATGTGTGTGTGTGTCTGTATGTGTGTATATCTGTGTGTATGTGTGTGTTTGTCCTTGTCCTACACTACCCAGTTGTGCATAAGAAAATGTCCACCATCTTTCCTGGTGTTTGATCATCATTCTGTTGTAAAGAGTCACACTTTAAACTCTTTATTCACTTTAAAACACTTTAAAATGTCGCAAAGCCGATCCCCCACACCACCTGATCAGCGCCCGGCGATTAACAGCACTGCTGTACGTAGGAAAACGAACTGTGTTATTTTATATGACTGTGAGTGTGAGTGGGAGGGTGTGAGTGAGATTGTAACGCTGCGTTTAAGTGATACCTGAGCATTTATGCATTACACTGTAAGTCTGGAAGGTGTCTCTTTTTTTTTTTTTTTTTAACTCCGAGACAGTTTTAATTAAATGAATCGTAAGTGATCTTTGAAAAGTCATTACTGCCTTTTTATAAAGTGTTCGGAGAAATAGCTGAGTGCGTCGTGATGAAAAGCTCTCAGCTCTCCTGCAGTCATTAGATCAACACTGAGTCCATACGCACATTCCCTGGCCTTTGAGCCCTAAAGCCACACCTGTCAACCGCAAACCTCAGACCTCTAAACATCCACACTAAAACCAGGCCAAACCTGCTCTTTACCTGTTTGTTGTGACTTCACACACAGGATGTTTATTTTTACGTTAATCTGACAGAAATGCAGGAGGGACCACTGTGCACATTTCCGCTGCATTGCACAAATGGATATATGGTCAACAGCGAGAATGTTAGCTAATGTTTGCTAAAATTTTCAAAGTAGTACAAACGTTTTATGTTTTCCAAGTCCGTCCTCATGACTTCAGCCACAGTGTAAAAATGGCTGATGAAAGGAGAAACACCAAGAGAGCATATTTTTTAAAAATCTTCAATATCGGCAATCATTTGGCTGTTTCAGTTCGGTTTGAAATGGTTTCACAGTGACGTTAGTTAGCCGTGAGCACTCACCTTGTTGAGTGCGCGACAGGTCTGACCTTTTGACCCCCGGGAGCCATCTGTTCCCACACGCATTCCCTGGCCTCAACTGTGCCTCTGCCGTTACCACGGCTACGGACGCAACGGGAATTTGCCAGCGGGATCGTTCTCGTGTTGTGGAATGGGAGAAATTCTCGGTCTTTCCGCTGCTTTAGCCGTGTTTCACCTGCTCCTGTAGCTGTGCGGAAGATGTCGGTCACTGTGGGTGTGCTGTCGCGTCCCGCGGACTTCGTTACGGAGCCGTTTGATCTCTCGTTTGGGGCCGCTAATGAAAGGGGAAGCCTCGGGCGCATCTCTCCCCCAGCCGCTGGGGTGAGGGTAAGATCTGGCGGCGAGTACGGCGCAGTACTCCCCTCTGGCCAGAGGAGGCGCCAGAGTGCTGCAGAAGAATGCCCTTGTGGAGTCAGGGTGAGCATTAGCTGGGCTGAGGTCACGTCCACGTGAATTTGTACAGGGTGGCATTACTATCAGAAACCCTGACAGTCTGCAGATCTCAAGACAATCTAAGAACAGCACTGAAAATAGCAATGATAAGCTGTACATGAGTGTGCCAACCCCAAGCACATGTTGGAACATATTTAAGCTAAACTTGTTTTTTTAAGGGGGTAACTGAGCTTATTATTAGCAGTAGTAATTACTGCACTTGCACATTGAACTGAAACATTTCCATGGTGACATCAAAATGAGGCAATATCCAATGTCTGAGCCTTTCCATATGAGCCAAAGAAGAAAAAAACTGAATGAAAAGGCTCTGAGACAAAGTAAAGATGACAAGCAAAGCTTTCTACATACATATTTAAGCAAAATACCAATAACTGAATGAAAAACAGGTACGACCTTGAGCCCCGAAGCGGTCTATAACATGATATAGACGTTTTTTTCCTTTTCTTTCACCAAATAATGTTGAATAAAAGGAAAACAAATACAGAAAATATACAGGAAGCTATGTAAATGTTATTATAAAAATATATAAATATTATATGAAGATTATATGTTTAAATATGCCTTTTGTACACCAAAAATGGTTTCCAATCAGCAGGAAAAGGCTACCTCTTCATTGGAATTGAATTGCCAGAAAATCAATCACATACCGTTTTTTTTTCTGCCTTCAGGTCCTTTTCTGCCGAGCTCAGCTTTTAGCGCTCGCCGCTGAACGTAGCCACCTAAATCATCCATCACATTTTTATAACCCGGAGCTCTGTTTTCATCGACTGGGAGAAGAAGAAAAAAAAAAGAGTGGGGCAAAACAGGACACCAGAATTAGGGGAACGTGCGTATGGGGTGCCAAGAGATTCCTGTCACCTTTTTAAAAACATTTTATTGGAAAAGAGAAGAGGCGTGTTATGAGAGTCCCAGTGGAAGAGCTGCCGGGAAGGCGTGCGAGAGTCCTTTGATTGGAGAAGCTCGTGAGGAGGGCAGAAAACTGAATTGGGTTGATTTGTGCTGAGGGAAATATGTACGTGGACTGTCATACCAAACTCATGATAAAAAAACAAAGTGGTCATGTTTTGCATATAGACGCCCTATTTCATGCTGCCAGTTTCACACTGACTGTAACATTAAGGCAGGACCTTGTTAGCCAGAAAAATGTTTGCTTTGGTCATACTGTGGCTTTACACCATTCAGACACATCCAGGGAAAACAAGATACACACCACAATGAATGCAGCAGGCTTGTGCTTTGTGGGAAGATGGGTGGTGTATGTGTGTGTATGTGTGTATGTGTGTATGTGTGTTTGTGAGTGTATGTGCGTGTATGTGTGTTTTTGGGTATATGTGTGTGTGTGTGTGTGTATGTGTGTTTGTGAGTGTGTGCGTGTATGTGTGTTTTTGGGTGTGTGTGTGTGTGTGTGTATGTGTGTTTTTGGGTATATGTGTGTGTGTGTGTATATGTGTGTTTGTGTGTGTGTGTGTGTGTATGTGTGTTTGACTGTGTGCGTGTATGTGTGTTTTTGGGTATATGTGTGTGGATGTGTGTGTGTATGTGTGTTTGTGTGTGTGTGTGTTTTGGGTGTGTGTGTGTGTGTGTGTATGTGTGTGTGTGTGTGTGTATGTGTGTGGGTGTGTGTGTGTGGTGTGTGTGTGTGTGTGTGTGTGTTTTTGTATGTGTGTGTGTGTGTGTGTATGTGTGTGCGTGTGTGACTGTGTGCGTGTATGTGTGTTTTTGGGTATATGTGTGTGGTGTGTGTGTGTGGTGTGTGTGTGTGGGTGTATGTGTGTGTGTGTGTGTGTGTGTGTGTGTGTGTGGGTGTGTGTGTAGATCAGGGGAAAGGATCTACCTGGTGCCTGGGAACAGGCGTCTCAGTGGAGATCCCAGCATGCACTGGGGAAACTCAGAAAAACTCATTTCCAGGCGCAAATCACCAATTCGGCATTGTTCATCACAGTAGCCGTGCCATTATGCACAATTTCTATGGCATAAACAGCTTAAATGTTGTATTTGTCCTTACATCATTTGTTTGGGAAATTGGCCGTGATCGTGGCTGTTTATTTTGCAGATTAGAACTGAAGGAGGAATGCAAATGGCCTTTTCTGGACACTGGGACAATGGAGGCTAATGTCCCCCCCTGCTCTGACAGGATGAAAGGGCCTTCACATTCTCACAGGGACCAAAGCGTTACGCCTGAAATATTTCTGACTCTACCCGCAGTTTTATACCCCCTCCCCCCCCAATGCTCCCCTCCCAAAACTCTCCCCCTCCCTCCAGACCCCACACATCCCCCCCCCCCACTGCCCCCTCCACTCCAAACTGCCAGGTCCCATTGCAAACCAGGTTGCCAAGGCAACCCCACACAGGTTGAGTCAAGGCTAAAAACAAAGCGATGTCCTTATCAGTTCTCCCGCATAAAAGGATTAATTATTCTCCCCTTTCCCTGCAAAAAAAAAAGGGCTGAAAGGAATGCAAAGTGGCGTTGAGAAGTGACAGAGTCTGGCTCAAATGTTCTAGCAGGGGCCTTATTACGATTCCAGCCATGAACGGCGTCCATCTTGATAAATAGAGTCAAGGAAGCAAAGTTTCCTAAAGTGCCTTTTGGCATGGCCCCGGCATAAATTGTGCTAATCTACAACAGCCTGGCGTTCAGGATGCCTTCGGAAGGACAACTCTTCACACACACAGGAAAGAGGTTGGGCGCTGATTTATCTGGCGGTGCGACGGCTTCCCCGGGTCCGCGCAGACACCCCCAGGCCGCCAGGCCCTAATTGGTATTTCTGTTCTGCCCTCCACGGTCACAATAGAGGGGCAAGGCGCGTGCGGTAATGACCTTTTCAGTCCCGACAGAGGTTACCGCAAACAGCGCGCGGATGTGCGCCTGCATTTTTAACCTACGTTTCAGGGAAACGAATTCTCGCTTACGGTTCCATGGGGAATTCAGCCAACAGCCAAAACCGAGTATTGTGTGTGGGCTCTCATTGAGAAAGAGAGATAACTTCAGGGGGGAAAAAAAGAGAAGTTCTGACCTTTTGATTTGAAAGATTCTTTTCTTTTTCCATTGAAGATGTATTTCTTTTCCTGCAATTCCCAGTGAAGGACAGACTTCAGATTTATTCTGCCAAGTGCTGCAACTATCAAAATGAAAGCTTGCTGGTATCCTTCTGTGATCCATGGTACACATGTAAGAGCATACCTACCCCCCAGAAAGTTCCAGAAATTATGCCAGTATTCAAGATGTATTTCATAGACTGTTAATCTGGGATCAGTTTGGTCATTTATCTCCTTATGGATAAGGTTAGGGATGGAGGACGACTGCCTCTAGATAAGCACTCACACTCTGAGACATTGTATGAACACTGGCCTAGTTCTCCGTTTTTCTGGGATGTTCCTTAACTTGTTCCCCACCAGAGGGCAGTACTGAGTTCCTTGCTGAACCCTGACCCTGGACCAGTGCCAGGATCTCCTCTGTCAGGATAGTTTTCTCCATCTGTGCGGTAATCAGTCTCCCTCTGTCTCTAGCATTTTTTACAATTTTACAGTTATTGGCTGTCCCTATGTTTTTCACTGTTATATAATCAAAAAAAGAGGAAAGCACTGTGGCTGGATTTATCATGGAGATAAAATGACCACAAGCATCTACAGAGACTTCTGGCCCCAGGGTCAGCACTGGGTAATTCCTGTAGCAGCATACTGCAGGGTCTGGCTTCCATTAGGAAATGCCAACCTATGGTTATATCTGAGCATTTTGTCTCTGCTGTGCTAAACCAGGCAAAGATAACACAAACAACGATGATGATGGTGATTCTGAGGAAGATGATGATAACTGTGAAGAAGATACGTGCGGCGTGTCAGCCCTTTGTCACAGACTCAGAAACTCTGGGTGTCGGTGACAGACAGAGTGGATTATCTCACTCACTGTCTGGCTGGGGAGGGCGTGGCATATACAGGGCAGCCAATAACAGCAGCCAAGAGGCGAAGGTCATTTCCTCAGCAAAGTGTGTGACAGTCAGACTGTGTGTGCATGTGAGTGTGTGTGTGTGTGAGACTAAACCTATTCTGTCAGTATGTAACTGAAGTTCGCTCTGATAAGCACATCTCGTGCTCAGTGTGAGGTGGGAAATGGACAGTAAACCTCACAACGGCCACACCTCGTGGGAAACAACGTTAAATCACAAAGGATTGCTCCTCAGAGGGGGATAAAAGAGGGGAGGGGAAGGAGAAAAACCCCACTGCTTTGAACAAAAGTTTAACAGCTTAAGTGACAAAGTGTGACTCATCACCTTTAAATCCGCTGTTCTTGTTAAATTCCACTAATGCGGAGGAAAGCGCTATTCTCCCAATCTAGGGCACCAAAAAAAAAAAAAAAAAAAAAAAATCAAAACACCATCCAGGCTTTCTCTGGCCCACATTCCACCACATGCTCGTGTTCCATTACCCAGCATGCACTTGGGGTGGCTCTTGTCTCTCAGCCTCTTCCTGGGTTACAGGAACAGCCATGACAAAGCTTTCCCGAGGATCCATTAATACCCATTATCGGCCCTGGAGCTTTTGAGCCGCGGATCATTTACTCTGCGCTTTGGTCCCTGATCTGAGGGGTAAATGTAAGACTTCCATTTAATTAGCAGTAAAAATTACAGCTTTTTGTGAGGAGGTACCTCATCGTCCGTCATCATTTTCCTTTCCCATTCTCTTTTCCCGCCAAACAATCGCCCGTTTGTGATGATACAATACGCAAGGTGCTGTCTGATGTGCCTCCAACCGCACGCGATGGCGGGGCGATGTTCAGATGATGAAAGGAATTGTGGGTGATTGTTGTGGTGCGATGATGAATCGGACAGTGCCCTCCTTATTCATGTGACTCGGTGAAGCGACCTGCTAGCGTGTGAGAGAGGCCCCATCTGGCCACTGTGGGCACTGGGCTGATGGGACCAAACAAGGCCATCGTCTGCACGATCAGCGCCATTAACCGACAGCCATAAGGTCCTCCATCGTTTCCCTTCCACCCCCAACCCCCCCCAACCCCTTCCCCGGTACCTGTCAGAAATTACCTTCCACGACAATAGCATCTTTATCACGGCCCCAGGCTGACATTACACTGCAGGCTTCGCTCTCACAGGTATCAGATACGACATATAATGCCATCCCTTTGTCTCTCTTCCTCGCACCCTTAATGGTCACTGTAGACAAGTGCTGACAGCAGAAAGGGACATGGCCTAGTAGGGCTGGAGCAGACGCTGGGCTCTGTTAGGCACTGCGGTGGATGTCTCCAGCATGTCCGGGAGCCAGAACACCAATTAACGAGAGCATTCACAGCAGGCTTCACAGGGAAAACTGCACCGACCTTCTGCAGAACTCTCATTTGCTCTGATCACAGTTTGTGCTGAGTTTTCTGAATTTTTTTTCCAGTTTGATCAATTCAAAAAAAAAAAAAAAAAAAAAAAAGCAAAATTCGAATTCATCAATTGTGAAATAGGAATACAGTTCTATGAAGTAAGGATCAGTTATTTTTCCTACCCTGAATCAAACCCTATCTAGACGCTGGCTGCTGCTCTGTTTCAGTTTCTAGCATAAAAGCTGAGATTCTTTGCACATCCTACGTGTGTAAACATGACTCCGCCCTCTTCCTCATATCTCAGATCGGAGCATGAGGAACTTTTATGGCTAGCCATTTGTTTAAAAGGCTATAGCACAGGGAGAAGGAATTCCAGTTCATTTCATTCTATATGCCCTCATAAAAAAATCTAATCCAAGCTAATCTTTGGACAGGAAGTGGTCCATACTGAATTTAAATGTATCCAGACAGCAGAATTCCATTCCCTATTCCCTGATAAAAAAAAAAAAAAAAAGAAAATCTGATCTTGGATAACCTTTAGTCAGGAAGTGACCCCAACTGGATTCACAGGCAGATACTGTATATGGTAGAATACAATATCACAAGTGACGATACTTTGCATCTCCCAGCTGTGTATTTGCATGCAGGAAAACTGCTTGATCTTGACTGCCATCATGAGTGAGTTAAAATGGCAGCATTCGTCAGAGAGGCTGATGGGAAATGAAGTCCATAGCTTGTGTAAATGTCTAACCCCTCAGGCCCTACATGTGCCACCCAGGGTCAGCTATGGCTTGTTAAATTTCACACTTTAGCCAGGATTCAGACAGCATTTATACTTAAATTTGATTCACAGTTAAAATGCAAGCAGTAGTTTGCTATATCAGAAAACACCAGCATTACAGAAAAATAATGTTTTGGAGACATTGAGACTGGCATTTTGTCAAATTTATAGGAATAAAATATACATTGAAACCAGCCTCTTTTACGGGAACCTAGGGACTTCATTTCCCACATTGCACTGCTGCAAAACACTGCAAAATGTTCCCCTCCTGAGCCCCTGAGAAAGTCATGGCCACCTTTGGGGCAGGAGCTGAAATCCATACCTGTTCTCAAGTATACCTGTGTGAATTCCTTGTTGAAACCCCTCAAGATCACGAATGATTAAATATTCTCTACCAGCGTGAAAATAAGATTATAAATCCACAGTGGTAAAATTAACATCACAGTGATGGCTGGCCTTCTGGAGAACTACATGATGAGAGTGCATTAAGGTGAGAGGACAAATTTAAAATGAAAAAAAGAAAGACTATCAAGGACTCTGTGGGTCTGACACAATACTTCAGAGTGCTTTTCATCTGTAAGGACTGCATGAAAGCAAGCAAAAGCACAGAGAGAGGGACATTTAAAAGAGAGTACCACGTACATCCTCAGCGTACTCACTGTTTTATCGCTCAAGGAAACTGAAAACATTCCACCCTCACAAACCTGATTTTAATTCTCAAACATAAATTATACAGTATTTTTTTTCTTCAGTGTTTGCCTTCTATAGCAAGGAAGGAGAAAGCGCGACTCATTACAGTTACCCTGAACTCAAGAGCCGCCTCACTTGCTATCAGCTGGTCTACATCCCCTTTCATCTCCTCTGCCCTGCCTATCTTTCCCTCATATCCTTCATTCCTCCATATCTACCACCCCCCTCTCCCCCACAACCCACAACCCATATCCTTACATATCCACCCCTGTATCTCTGCTCTTCATCTCTCTCAGACCTCTACATCCCTCCATCATCTCCTCCTCCACTTGAACGCCCACCCCACCCCCCCCCCCACCCTCACCTCCTTATCTCTCACAGGGCTCTGCACTTCAGCTGGGCCACTGTCACCCTCCTCTCCTCTCTCCTCTTTTGCTGTTCCCCCTTCCCCCCCCTCCTCTTCAGTAAACTCTTTCCTTCTCACCTCTTTGATAAACCCTGTTCCCTTTCTTATCTGTAACTGGCCATGCTGCCCCCACCCCCCCCACCCCCCTGCCCCCAACCAGCCTCTCAGCCCGAGTTGTTCATCTTCTGTTAAGGCGTGAAAGGGCACAGGCTGGAGCCTCAGATGTAACCCCCTTAAATCCGTACGCTTTTGCTTCAGGAGGCGATTAGGGTCCCCGCGCCATGCAGGCAGGCGTTATCGAGCGAGAACAAAGGCATCTCTGTGGACGCCCGTAATTGGAGGGCCGGCACCTGTGCCTGCAAATTAGGGACCTTCTGGGAACACCGTGAGCTGGAACCATCGCCCCTTTTTTCCCCCACACTTTTCTTTAACTGTTTTTGTGTTGTTCTCTCTCTCTCCCTCCAGCGAGGCGTTGGCTTAAAGGTAAACGCCCAGCCTCTTTCTCTCTGCTCACTCGTTCCGTTTTACGCCCTCTTCCTTTCTGTCTCTGCCTCTTCGCTCCAGCAGGAGTGGTGTGGAAGGGGGGCACAATTTAAGCCTTTTCTCAAATGGACCAAAATGGCTGATAAATCAACCCCAAGCAAATAAATTAATTTGGGCTGGTAATCGGGCTGGTGAAACACAGGAGGGAGCAGAAGTAAATGTACCGTTTGCATTGTAACTGGACCTGATGAGTGAAACGTGAAGGTATTTTACCCCAAAAAATACCTGCTGGAGCATGTTGGCAAGGCACGAGAGGCTTTTGCTCCATGTTGAGAAAGTAAAAGAGCTTGGAGTCCTGAATGATGACTCTTGTGTGTACTTGTTACTGTACTGTGGGATTGAAATAAAAACTAAAAACCAGTCTTTCAACTCATCAACTGATCATGTGATTTCTGGAAAATTCCATTTTCAGGTGTCTTGTGGTTCTTTTTTACACAAATTGTTGAAAAGGATTTATCCTGAATAAACAAACAGAAATTTTAACATGTTTTCTCTACTGTTGGAAAGTAAATGAGAGGTCTAAATTTCAGAAATGTTTGGAATATCTGTTTGTGAGGAGCAATGAGCCCTTGGAATGGATTGCTGCACTCTTGGGGTCCTCCGTGGCACCGTTTCAGGGGGACAGGAGCCCAATAAACCCGCTGGGAAAACGGAGACAGCAGCAGTAAAAAAAAGTCCCACAGAGAGCCTGTCTGCTCTGAGTATGTGAAAGTCTGTGATGAGACGCTTCCTGTTGTGAGGATTTCCCATAATTCCCAGCAGCATGTGACAGCCAGAAGAGCAACTCCGCCCACTGTGACAAACTCGTCCAACGCGGCCCCCCACCCCTCCCCCCTTTTTTCTCTTTGCATGTGAGTGCTTACCGTTGCAGAATAAATGCGTGGATAAATACATAAGGCGAATTCCTCCCGGTCGGGTGAAATCTGCAGAAGAGGCGGCTTGCGACAGAAGGGGGGGGGGGTGCGCGGTTACAGTGTGACCGGAGCGCCACGGAAACCTCATTTAACTGCGGATCTGCACCACAAGCAGAAAGCGGGGGTTGGGGGGGGTGGGGGTGTTGATTCAAAGCTGCCAAGTTAAAGCACATTTAAATACACTCTCTTCAGCAAATCCAGTACCTGCCAGATTAAAATAAAGAGCCTTTCTCCAGCGTTCGGGCCATAACTTTAGAATGCCATCTACAGAAGCAATACTTAAGGGCACAGGAAGCAGACTGCTGCTATATGCAGAGAGTAATTAAGACAGATATAATCCAGCAAATACAAGATTACTGTACTGTACTGTACTACACACGCCACACAGGGCATGGCAAGTGATTTTATGTGCATTTTATCATGTAAGGTGAATTTTAGCATGTAACTGGAGAAATGAGGAGAGGGATATTACACATAATAATACAAAAAACTGAAGTGCCTGCCATTCTCTCTCTGCTGTACCTTCATCTCTCCCAAGGTAACTCCACTAAAGCTCTCAATGAAGACTAGGACAATTTTTATTTAAAAATTAACTGTGGGTTTATGTCAGTTCAACTGTAATCAGTAAATGCGCAAATATTAATCTCCTGCACATACTGATAACAATATAGTTCCAACGCTTATTGTTTTCACATTGCAGAGATACATTTGCTAAAGGTTTTTACTAAGCAACACACTGTACAGGACAATAAATAAGTTGATTCCACCATTCCGCTGTCATGCCCCTGTCTCACCCCATGCAAAAACTCTATATAAGATTTGATTCAATTATAATGGGTGGGGGATTACCTCACTAACTTACACACATTTATTTATACTGTAGGGTTGCTCCATAGTCTCAGGGCACACACACTCTGATGGGCGTGCGTACACACACACACACACACGCACGTGCGTGCACACACACACACAGACACACACACACACACAGACACACACAAACACACACTCACGCACACACACAAACACGCACTCACACGCACACACACACACAAACGCATTTCATCCCATGCATAGAAAGCGCCCCTCACGCTCTTATCTCCGCTCTCACACACTCGCACACTTGAGCAGACGGCATTGGAGAACACAGCGGTGGTATCAGCACTTTGAGGCTGCCCGGGACCCAAAATTCCTTATCTGTGACACAGAGGCCCTCCCAGTCTGGCCATCCTGATCTTTGTTCCTGTGCAGTTGAGCCTCTGAACCCCATGTTTAATGCAGAGAGACTCCCCTACTACTGCACCTTCCAGCAATACTGATTCTGCTCCTCTCACTCACATTCTTTCCCTGCCTGCCTCACACCCTCTCACTCTCAATTTCAATTTCAGTGTGCTTTATTGGCATGACATGGGCTGTGTTGCCGAAGCAAACGGTACAATTAACACAATTAATAATACTCACTTATAATCACTTAATCTCCCTCTCCATCTAAATGTATGGGTGTATATGGAGGTTATAATATTTATATAACGCTGGCAATGTCAATAGACACACTGAAAGAAATTGCATTTAATTCTAGATAAGAAACAGAAGGATTTTGTTTTGTGCTTACAGTTCATTTTCATTCCAACACAGATGGGCTGGGTATTAAGAAACACACACCTGCTCTCTTTCATACAGCACACACAAGTTGAAAAGGAGGAATTATGAGCAAAAGTTGTAATAAAGATTACAGTATTTTTTAAAAAAAATTCTTCTGCTCTTCAATCTACATTGACAAGAATCTTATCTTGTAGGATTTAAACTTAAGAGTTATCAGCTAAGGAGAGAAACTGCTGATTCTTCCATATCTCTTCCCCTGCAGTGGGTCTGCCTCAGAATTAGCTCTGCGATCGCTGCAATAAACCCCACAGCTAAGGAGCACCAGGGCAACTGAGACAGGGAATGAAGCTGTGCGCTGCTGTCTTAAAAACACCAGCAGGTAGCATGCAGTGAAATGGCGTTCTCACAAACAGGAGCCGACAAAACCAGAAACCTACACGGCAAAGCCATGAGCCACCAATACATCTGCAATGTACTATTGCCTGATTATTTAAATATTGTTTGTGGGAGTGCAGAGAACTGCATGCTGGAGTGAATAAAAATTAAAACAAGATAATCCTCCTCTGTGCCCAAAGTTAAAATATTATTTTACTGCATAATCACATTCTTAAATTGAACATATTTAAATCCGCTGCCTGATATTTCTCTCCAGAGTCATGGGACGAAAAGTGAGTTAAATAAGTAGTTACAATAAAAAGCTTGATTGACAATCATTTTCACTCAAGAAAATGTGATTCTGCTTGGGTTTTATGGTCTTAGGAAGTTTGAAAATGGTTACACTCTATGACAGGAGAAAGGAGATTTTTTTATGGTGGGGATAATTGAATCTATAAAGAGAAAACATATCACCTTGAAGAAACCTGGATAATTTACCTCTCAGATGTACCCTCATATAAACTCAACAACAAACACAGTTCGTATTTGCATTCTGGGAAAAGTGGCACTCTCAGCTGAGGGCTAATTAGCATAGCCACACTTTTACAGGCAGGTTCTCATAGCCAGTGTTTGAGAGAGGACAGCAGAGGTAGGAGCCGATGTAGCTCCGATGTAAATCGTTTACAGCTAACCAGAGACAAACGACAAAAATCAGCACAATCCCACTGTATCTGTCAGTTCCCCTAAAAAAAAAAACGATGAATAAAATATGAAAATAAAGTTAAAAGAAGTACATCTCTGCTGCTTTGAGGAGATTAGCGAACTGGGTGCTGCTGGAACACTGGCTGACCTTGAGTCTTTGAAGATGAGCATAAAAGATTCTCCAACAATAAAAATTCTAATGAATCTACAAGGGAGCATAATGAGGGAGGGAAAATGTCTGTGCCACAATGCTATCCCAATTACCCATCATCCCCCTTTAATAGGGCAGGTACACTATCTGACCTGGAAGAGAATGGGCCGGGTTGCAAATGAATTACACAAGAGCACGGGGAAAAAAAGGGATCCTATTTTTATTTAGAAAAGAATAAAAGTTTATGAAAGCATAGGTGGCGTAGCATTCTTTGGACAAAAAGGCTTTTGAAGATGGCGAATGTGCAGGTTAGCCCTGTCACGTACAGGATGGACTCAGCAACTGACATTAAAATATCATAGCATAGCTGCTACCGTATATACAAAAGCCTATTTTCTAATTAGTGACCCTATGTGATTAAAGATCCCATGACATGTGTCAAAAGTGTAGGGGTGTGAAACCTGCAAACCCCTGGTTCTCCATATCTTCCCACTTATAGTTCCCCTGCACCTGATTGGCTACCTAATCCCTTTCAATTCCTGCTCAGTTTGGTTCAACAGCTTCACATTACAAATGAGATTTGAGTTCTTCAGTGACCTGCCTGGTTAAACAAAGATAAAATAAAAAAATGTATAAAATTATTGGATTTACTAAGCTTTTGGCTTCAGTATTATGTAATTTCCCTTACAAAAGGTTCAGGTAACACTTTATGCATTAAGGTACAATTATACCTATGTAATTACCGTGTAGGTACAATGTAATAACATGGGTATAAGTGCACTTCAACTGCAACCAAGATTCATTGGTGTTCTTAATTACATGTGAGTATAGGCCAGCCCTATTACAAATTGCATAACAATAAGCATTAATAACTACAATTACACAGGTATAAATGTTACTAAGATTAATGCAACCTTCAAAGAACTCCTGATGGGTGCAATTCTGAACCATGACAGGAATGCCAAGACGCAAGGCCAAGAAATTTAATCAATTCAAAACATTAATGAAGTAGGAACCAAGGATGTGACTTTGATATGCAGACAAATGTCTGCTCAACATGCCTTTTTTTAACAGGTGTACAGCTTGTAAAATTCACAAGACCATGGCTACCATAGATGGAAATTTGTCTTTGTGCAAAGTATTCCGTCACCTGGGCTACCAGGATATTCAGTGCATCCTATTGGCTATTGGGGAAGGGTGCATTTACAAAAGGCCGTATTCAGTGCATCCTATTGGCTATTAGGGAAGGGTTCATTTACATAAGGCCGATGTTTCTGATAAAAGCCGCCGGACAGCTTTGTGCCATTACTGCCTTCGAAACACTCCGTTTCATCCTTAACCAAGCAGAAAGTGGGCAGCGCCGGGGCAGCCAGTAAAATACAGCCCAACTTCAGTGTCGCCATCATTGCAGGGAACGTCCCGCATAATGACCGCGGATGACAACATCATAACTGTAATTGTAAATGTAAATCTGGTCGAACGCTCATTTGCAGAAAGATGAGTGTGCCCAGAGAAATTTACACCCTGCTTCTGATGGTGGCGCTGCTGTCCCCTCGCCTTGCAATTACATTTCATCGTGTGTTGTTATGCACCCTGCACCCCATAATCATTTTGGTGAGGTATTTATTGCAGTCCCGACAGAATATCCAGGCGTTCATCACTCTTATGAAACAGGATATATTAACAGGACTGTGGATCTTGGAGATTACATCACACACTGTCCGGCACGCCACCTGCCTTTCTTTTCTGAGGCAGGAACAGCCATTGGACGATTGGTGAGTTCGCAGATAGCCCATGAAACGGATGAACGATGGTCTGACAGTGTGAGATGGTGCCGGGTCTCTCTGTGGACCAAGAGTGGCGTCAAGGCAAGCCAAACATGATTAGTAAACACAATCAAACGCTTTACAAGAACTCCCGGGCTCATTAGTCATCAAATGAAGTTGAATCAAATTATACATATAAAAACGTAAATTATACGTTATGTAATAACAATATTAAGACTGAAGATGTATCCCTGACAGTGTGCTACTGCTTGTCAATCCAGAACTGCTATGCTGAACACTTTGTTTAGAATGTGCTGTGATTATGAACACATTTTTTTAAAAGAGTGACATAGGTCATAGCACTTTGACTATTGGGTGGTTCATAGGCTAGGATAGGCGCTGCAGTCTGGTATCGAATCTGGGGCATGTGGGGCCTGTGGGGCACTGTGTAATTATCGTTAGCACGATATGGTGATAATTACAATCCTAGCCAGCATCACCTCTTTCAGAGGACAGCATGGCTTGTGTATACAGTTGTGAATTTTAAATTTGGGAGAAAATGAGGGAAAAGACAAATGCAAGACTGCACTTTGTGGATTTCTAAGGAAGACAAAAGACTCTACAGTCATCACCACGGCTCATAGTCTTTTCAAACATACATTTCAGATGCCGAAAAAGGAAAAAAAAAATCAAAACATTTCAGCTGCCTCCATCAGTGTGGTTGATTCATGATGAAAATATCTTTACAGAAGGACACAGAAGATGCATTTAGCAATGTACCATACAGTACAATGCAGTGAAGTAAGAACACTGAAGAAACAAGTCCATTCACGGTGATGAAATAAGGGCAGGAGGGCCAAAAACACCATCCAGAACATTTTGGATATGAGCGGCCCTAATTACCTTAGCTTTTACCTGAGGTACATGGAGCTGCATTAGTAGGAGAAGTTTCATCTCTCTTTTGTCCGAGCTCGAAGCTGGCAGATTTTGTCTGAGAAACAACTTTAATAAATCTGGGGTTCTTCCAGCGCACGCGCGCTGCATGCTAATGCGCTCTGCTCATGTAGGTCAGTCTCAGTCCTGAAAAAAACCATTATCGTTCACGGAACTCTCACTTCTCCAGCTCCCCCCCTTGTCTCTCCCCTTCCTTCTTGCCTTCGACATGCAGTCTTCCTCCCATCTGTTTGTTAATTGTCATCTCTCGGGAAACAAAATGTTATCTGAACTGATTGCGCCAATATTAATATCTGCAGTAAAATATATTGTTGAGAATGCATACCTTTGTATACTTTATATGCTGGTCACTTTTTGCCGAGCTACACTGGGGTTGAAAGCAATACAAAAAGCGATCCCACATATGCATATAAAGCAACAGAAGAGAGAGGCTCATTTATAGGAAGGTAAAGGGGCATGTAAACAGCTCTGGTTTAGCTCATTTTATCTTACATAAGCAGTCCAGAAGGGAGAGAAGGCTCTCAGACCTCAAAGCAGTAATAACACTAAAATGGAGATAAAAAAGCTAAATAAGAGCACTTGGAATAACGTTTTGGTAGCAGATGGGAGTCGTCTTGTCAGGTTGTTTAGCCGGTCGATTTTTCAACAGCCATTTTTATTTATTTATTTTTTATTTTTTTTATTTTTTTTTGCGGCTCGGATTTTGTGGCGTTCCAGCAGAGTGGGGACCGATCCAGTGGAAAGCTGCGGACAGGGAGAGGAGAGCGTGTCGCGTTCGGCCTCCTTTCATGGCCTCTCTTCCAGATGTGATTGGCAGCCCTGCTTACACCACTGCCAAGAACCGAGGGGAGGCAATTAGAGTGGTGGGCCGGAACAGAAAGGCGCGATTACAGGCAGATTGCAGGGAATCATGGGTAAATAGCCAGGAGGGTCCTGGCTCACCGAGATGTACCTGTCTGCTTTGCTCCACATCCTTAAAACGCCGCGGCCTGAAAATTCTCTCCATTGTCACTTCTCATTGTTCAACAAACCCATTTCACATGGAGCAAGGGAGTCTGGGTAATTGGCTTGATCGGCAGGTTCTATTCTCTCCCTTGCTCCATGGTGAGAAGCACCCATGCATGTACATACAGGAACACACACACAACATGCATGCACACAAGCACACACACACACATGCGCGCACTCGCGAGCATGCACACACACACACACACACACACACACACACACACACTTCAAACTTCATTATCACATTTACAGATATGGCTGCTGCCCGTTGAGCAGGTTTATTTTGTTTCATTTGTAATACTGTACACTCCAGCTGAGAAGCACGGATTTAACAATCTCATCTATATAAAGGACACACCCACTGTTGTGTGCCCTGCAGAGGGATCACAGAACACCAGACAATGTCCCAACTTTGACTCTTTAAACGCCGCCATTGTGAGGCAAGGTCTTTATCTTTGCACAAAGCAAACAGAATATCTGGCACATAATCATTGTGTAACAGTTACTCAAAAGTACTGTGTAAAATAATGATTTAAAATTTTATCATCAAAACAACGAATGCATTCTTGTCAATCATGCATAAAAATAAAATCTGAAGAAAAACAGCGAACAGGCTGACAGAGACTTATAAACAGAAGTTTTGTAACTTGTATTAATTAAAGGCTCCAAAGTAGGCCTGACCTTGATTGTTACAAAAATGACTCTAGATTTTGAGTCTAAATAGCTGTGGGCAAGAGTTTCAGAGGAGGAAGACAAAAAAGAGAGAAAGAGAGAGAGAGAGAGAGAGGTAATGGAGTTTTGATTTGAAAATATTCTGTTACACCTTGGGTAAGAATAAACTACATTATGTGCTATTACTGTTCAAATGAAGAAGCTTTCTAGGCAAAACAAGACCTTCTTTTGAATTTCATTCAGTTACACGCCTTCATTTTTAGTATTTTAGCTGCCCATGCATTTTTGAAATGCATTTTGCATCACTTTTAAAGTCAGAGGAGGGAGTGATACCAAATTTGGCTATGCCAAATTCTTTCAACAAACGTCTTCTGGAAGTGAGGTAAAAATTGAAACTGCTACACGTTGATGGAGTTGATGGAGATGTATCATGCTTCCATAATTATTTAGTGAGCTTGTTTACTGTGTCTCAGGATATCACAAAGGCTGCCTAAGGAGGGCAATACAACAGCCTACAGTAAGCAAAGCCATGACAGTCAGGGTCTTTCATGGCGGTGCAGATCCAATGAATGATCCCCCGTTTAGAAAACGGGTCGCGTTTAGAGCTTAGGGCAAACACGTTCTCCCTCTCCTGTGTTGAGATCTGAGTGTTGGCGGCACAGACGTTCCAAGGGGCAGTGGCTCTACCAGTGCTCTGTTAGTGCTAATAATGGCTAATCCCAGCTATCAAAATCCTTCAGAGGGGCAGCTTGGCCAAAAGAGGGCAAATGGGCCGTGGCCGGAGCAACAATACCATGAAGGTGAGCACGTCCCTGGTTGGCATAAACGCCCTCTCCCTATACTAATTTGTGCTAAGAGCATACAGGAAATGCCTTCTCCCTCCATGTGTGGCATTGCGAGCGGAAAGTAGCTGGAATGGCAGAGCTGTCTCTATATAACACACATTTTATTAATGCTACAGTTGTTTTAAATGCCCAGCGGGTTTCCAATGAACCCTGTGCTGTTGCCAGGGAGACAGGGCTTTAAAGTGCATGTGTGTGCATGAGCATGTGTGCGTGTGGGTCTGTGTCACAGTGTGTGTGATTGCATCACTGTGTGCATATGTGAGTGGGTCTGTGTGTGCGTTTGCCTTCTCGTATGTTTGCGCATCAGTGTATCAGTGCATGTGTCTGTTTGCATTCCTCTGTGTGTGTATGTTTGTATGCGTGTGTCCACATGTGTGCCTGTGTGTGAGAATGTATGTGTGTGTCTCTGTGTAAATGTGTACCTTTATGTGTGTTTGTTGTGTGTGTGTGTGTGTGTGTGTGTGTGTATGCATGTGTGTGCACATTTGCATGGGTGTATGTGTGTGCTTCCAAAGGCCCTGCTCCTCTCCATGGCTGGACCATGTGGTCCTTCATTAAAGAGGTGATGGGCAGGCAGGGCGGAGTGTCTGTGTCCCAGTCTGTGCAGGGGTTACTCACTGAGTGTGGAAGCCAATGCTCAAGCTGAAGCTGTAAAGGACGGTGCTTATTATCTAAATGCATGCGTAAATGAAAAACCATTTTAAAAAATCATCGCTGTGGAAATGGAAGCAGCAGAGTCCGGAGCCCCATTCATTTAAAAGAGCAGCACTGGTGTGAATGGAGCATATGGAAAAGGCCCTATTTAAACCCAACCATGCTAAACGCCACGCTGACCTTCACTACAGCTCCATGCCTGTGTGAAAGGCGACAGTCTCCGCCGAAAAGTGAGATTTACACCACCTTCGCCGCAATCCTGTCCTCATGTGCTATTCACGGTCTGACACCGCCGCGAAACAGACTGTGATATACAGGAGCAGAGCTTTCAAAACAAAACCATACATTTTACCAACATCGTGACTTTTCTCCACCCATCTTGACTTTCAGAGTTTTATTCCTGATTTTTAATACCAAAAAAACAAGCCTCCGCACAAGACACATAAATCTGTGTAGGGTTGAATTTCTCCCTGTATCCTTTAACAGAAAAGCCTTTTATAACAGGTAATCTGCCGTGCCCCCTATCGCCTCTTTCCCGACAACAAGCACTTCTCACCCCCCAAAAAAATAAATAAATAAATAAATAAAAACACAGAGTGGCGTGCTGCTGTCGCCGGGGGCAACGGGCCGCTCCCTGCAGAGTGCGCGATATCCTCCGCCGCGGTTCCACTCAGGTGTGCTTTTTCAATCACCCCGTCAGCGTTTGTTTTCCCTGCTTAATCTCTCCCTCTGTCGCCCGGTGAGCTGCTTAGACTCGGCATGGGGGAGGAAGTCTCAGACTCCAGGCGTTTGCTGCTTGCTGGGCAGCGCACAGCCATGCGAACAGAAGCACCGGGTTCTTCCCCTGCCTGCCTCACCGCCAGGTGATGAGGAGGCCACTCAATAAATCCTCTTCTAAAGAAGCTTTACGGTGAGGAGGGTTTACCTCTCTCTACACCGAAATACAGCACAGATTCCTTCAGTCAAATTTACGAAATCACATACAAAATGCACACTTATTGCAAAACATAAATGTGTCAAGGATATTCAATTAAAAAAACACATGTACAACTGTGCTGAGGATGTACGTTGCTCATCCATCACAAAACATGTCTCAATTATTTCAAATGCCAGTTGAAGGACAACAAAGGGAGACAAGACAATCTGTCAGACACAGGGAACCTGGCTCTGATCTGCGTCTGCCATGACAGCCCACGCTGAGGTAATGAAACCAAAGAAGGTGATTGGACAGGAGGGGGATTCATGTAGATTCATCAGGGTGGGAGATTCACAGGAATGGCGTGGAAGAAAAAGAAACACGCGCACACACACACACACACACACACATGCACATGCACATGCAGGAGAACAGGTGCAGAGTGACTGTGTGTGTGTGTGTGTGTGTTGTGAGAGGGAGAGAGAGAAAGAGATGGAGAGAGAGAGGGGGGCATGGAGAGAGAAGCACTTTCAGTATTGCTGCAAGTAGTACAGTGCAGTAGTAGGGGAGTCTCTCTGCATTAAACATGTGGTTCAGAGGCTCAAAAGCACAGGAACAGGAGGGTCAGGCTGGGAGGACCTCTATGTCACAGATAAGGAATTTTGGGTCCCGGGCAGCCTCAAAGTGCTGATACCACCGCTGTGTTCCTTAAAGCAAGAGAGAAAAGGAGCAGGAGAGGGAGGGAGGGAGGGAGAGCCAGGGAGGGAGAGAGATTATAAGCTCTTGCAGTCTTTACTGCACTGCTACGTACACATCGCTGCTTAAGGTGCCCGGTTTTTCAAGGTCAAGCACCACCTACCAGACCAAGGTGCGTTTCGACCGCAGCATTAATTAAGGAGAGTGCTGAAAGGGGATCGCGAGACGTGGCAAAGTCCACATTCACGTTTGCGTCCGTCCCCACCTCCCCCCGGCCGGCTGCCCAGTCGCCCATCCTCCCGGAGCTGGCAGGCTGCTCCCCTCTCCGGTCCCCTGCTCACATGGGAGCATAGCGGCTGCTGCAGTCTCAAAGGTTACACTGGTGCCTGACAAAGGTCATGTTGTCTCTTATGGGAACAAGCTTCTAATAATAAAGGTGGCTACAGGGTGCCTGAATAGAAATTAGATGGAGGGGGGACAAGAATGAAAGGACCCCAAGCTCTCGAGCTGCCCAAGTATCCCCTGTGATAAAACCATCATTAAAAAAAAAAAAAAAAAAAAAAAAAAAACAGTGCTAACACTCTTTGCGCAGTATGGCTCCTACTTCTGTGTTCATGCGTCATTCCAACCTTGTGGTTCGGCGCAAAAGCTCAACAGCCAATCAGAAGCTCTTCTCGTCCTTCCAGTTGTTTGGTAACCAGGGAAAAGGGCCTTAACAGCACTGTACCGGTGACACGCCTCTTCCATTCAACTCTTAAGATCAGTCACACACACCTGTAAATTATGGCCATTTTTATGGATCACAGGTGCAAACAGTGATGGCCTGTATGTATATATAGCGCCATTGAAACTGTGGGACAAATAGTACCTTGCTGTTTTCATTCATTGGATCACCTATCCTACGTTCCTGCGATTAAGAAAGTTGCTAATGCATTTGGATATACAAACCATATCTGCCGAACGTGCTAGAAATATCAAAGAGAATGGGAGAGGCCGGTGCGAGAGGAAAAAGGAGATTTTCTTCTGAAGGAGATATTCTTTCGGGAGAGCAAGAGTCCTCAGGAGCCTGACCCAATCTGCACAAAGCAAGATCAAATGCGTGGAGATGTGTTTTTTTATTTATTTATTTTTTATTAAAAAGAAAAAAAAACATCAAAGAGGGGCCCGAAACCCAAAAACTTTCCTCCAGCCCCAGCCGCCTTAAACTCATGTATCTGGCCCCAGCCAGACCCCCCCACCACTGTATTTCTACCCCCCCCATATATATAGAGGCTGTGGCAAATGTCTAATCTCTAAAGCGAGATTTCTTTTCTTCATCTGAAAGTGATACAGAACACGCATACGCTATTCTCCCCCGTCCCACCAAAATAAATAAATAAATAAATAAATAAAAGAAGACCTAGTTTGAGATGAGTCTGTGCAGAGAAAAACAGGAGGCAGGGAGGAACTGGGTCACTTTTTCAGCTCTCACATGCGAAACCATGAACACGCTACTTACGCTACAACCTGCTGGTACGGGTGCGCATCAAGCACTGAAGACATCTGAACGGGACGTGGAGATAAAAAGCACAACGCCGCCTCCCTGCCTTTGGTTCAATCCATGAGCATGGTATCCACTGTCCCCCAAAAAAAAAAAAAAAACATTGCCCTCGTCCCACTGGACATGTGCGAAGTTTCCCATTTTTGGGGCCTGGTTTGGAGTTCTCATACCTCATGAAATTCTCTGGCAAAGACAGCATCATTTCACAGGAGAGAGAGACCTGTAGATGAGGCGGTCTGTTTAATGGTTATTCCTCTCTAAAGTACACCCTACAGGCTGACCATGGCATCCATGTAATGCATCTATGTAGATCTGGTTGGATTTAATCAAAATTGTTCTTTGTTTTACACCACCTTTTTAAAAATAACAAAAAACATTTAGTTAATTTCAGTGAATGTTTGTTGGTGGAGAATAAACCCTTGCAATTGCATCTAATTGAGAGTCAGAAATGAGAGCAAATGTTTATTTAATGTTGACCATAAGTGAGTACGATAATGGGTCATAATTAAAAAAAAAAAACCAACACAGAAGATGTACTGGGCACTATGGAGGGATTTGGTGTAATGGATCATGCTGTCAGCAGGGGCTTACTCCTCCACAAACACAAAATAAACAAACTATGTATTTGGATTGAAAAATCATAAAATTGAGGGGTTTTTTCCCAAGCGATTATGCAGAGCAGTGCTTTAAGGAATGGCAGGCTGTCTGCATTTATAACACAAATAAGGAGGCTAGGGGAGCAGCAGGGAAGAATCAATATTATGAATACCAGACTACAACAATCATAAATTGATTATTCATGTATTAAATACCAGCTTTATTAAAGACCTTCCTATAAAATTAGATCATCTTAATTTTATCATGTGTACTGCCATGAAATTACTTCTCCCTTGTAATGGTTTATCTCAATTGATGAAAGACTGCAATTCATTAAAAGTCTCTGTGCATATTATAATGAATCTTTCACAAAATGTTTCCCAAATTGTTTGTGACATGGAAGTAAAGGATTTCACTTTCATACAGCTGGCCTTGACACTGTCAAATGGCGGAGGTCCTTTTGTCTCTCCACAAATACGGAAGCTATCATAAATTCTTCTTTTTTCTGACTTGACTTTTTTTAATGTGGATGATTTCTCATGTTCCAAGTCAGGTCATGGGGCTCATTTCTGGAGAGAGACTTTAAACACAAGCACATGGTGACATTTCCAATCAACTGCACAGATTTCTGTCTTGGTTATTTTGTTTTAAATATAGACATCTGTACAACCACACACACTGACTCCTGCATGGCTCAGATAATCTCCTAGATGCTGCAGTGTTGGGGGGAATTATGGGTAATACTTTTTATTGTCCTTAGTAATTAAATAAGTTCAATTCTGACAATGCAGTGTACAATATTTAAGACAGGAAAGTTATTACACAATGTTCTTTATGCAAACATGAAATTGTAAGGGTAATGAAATATTGAAACAGTTGGACATATTCACAAGTCCCTCTGCCATAGGTAAGTTAAAAATAACTTGTTAGACCCAAAAAAAAAAACAACTCAATAATGAAAGTTTGGCTTATCTTTGAAGTTTTGCTCTCCATGGGGTAGATGGCCACCAGAGTGAACCTCGCAATATGTTCTGCACATAATAATAATCATAATAATATTTCTGTTCAGGGGCCAAATCAATCCCCTTTTTCCTGCTCTCTTATGTATGCAAAAAATTATATTAAAAAGCAACTAAAAAAACAACAATTATATAATTTACAAATTATGCCTCCCATCTGTATTTTTCAAACAAACATTATGTAATGGAGCACACAGAAACGTGTTGCATGTTTTATAAGGCAGAATCAAGAACTCCTAAATAAATAATCTCATTAAGATGGCCTGATAAATAATCAACGAGCTGCAATCTTCCACAAGATAAAAATCACATGTCAGCCCCGTACTCAGTGTTCTTTTTCCTCTGCGAGGGGTTTTGTGAATTTTGAGAAAAAAAAAGAAAGAAATAAACAGTACAGAAGTACATTGAACACATATTTTGTTCCCCATGATAATAGAACCCTCATTGTAAAGTATTTTTTTTTGTTTTTTGCTGTCATATATGTGACTGAGATGAAAGCAGTCTTTGACCACCACTTCGAAGATGAAAGAAAGAAACGGCAAAACACGCATGATATTGTCTTTTTTTCCCCTTCTGGTTGAACATTGCATGTGCTTCATAAAAACTGGCATGCCACTGTGCTGGATCATTGCCCCTGTTGCTAAATCGAGCTTTCCATTGGAACAGACGCACCACAGCCGTGGTCACATGGCACGATGCTGATGGGGTATGCTGGCCCTCGTCAGAGCTCACAGGACAGGGCCAGGAGACAGCGGATGGAGAGGTGGGGCTGGCCACAGATTCAGGCCAATCAGAACGCCCATCAATGGCCCTCCCTGCAGTGATTGGCAGCAGACACCTGAGTGGGAGCCTTACTCCACAGTTGCTTGGTCACACGGTCACACGGTCATATGGACACGGGGTTAATTGCATTTCAGGTCTGACCTGAGCTGTGCTTCAGCACTGAAGTGATGATGATACCTATAAGAGCTGTGCGTCTTAATGAAAGCCATCTAATCTCAGCTCTTTCAGCCATTTGGATATGGCCATTTTTCTTTTTCAGATGAGAAGAGTAAGCCAAATGGGGGGAAAACAACAACACTGCTCTGCATTTTATTTCATTTATCATTTTGGTGCAGTAGCCCTTCAGAAGTGGAGCCTTAAAAAAACCAAATCATCAATCTGACAGCATGCATTGTGCAATGGCAAAGCCTACGCTGCAGCCACAGATCTGAATGGGTGTAAGAAACTTACATAAAGAAAAAACAGAAAGAGTAACCACAGGCATATCTGAGTAGGTAATAACAGAGATTAGGAGTTTGCTCATGTTTCCTTGGGATTGCCTGTGTGAATATGTTATAGCATATATTCCAAAAATCAAGCTAAACCACAGACCTACACACATAAATTTGCCCTATTGCTGGGAAAGAGGCCTTAGCACACCTTAACCTGCCTGAGGTGTGGATTCTAACCTGCCTGAGGTGTGGTTTTTAACCTGCCTGAGTTGTGGTTTTCTGTCTTAAAACATAAAACAGCGGTCCACCCTGGTACTAGGGACCCCCATAAGTGCTGATTTTATAAGTGCTGATAAATTATAATAATAAAAACAGACAGTGAACCTCAGTGCACCTGACCTGTACACTCTTATTCTGGCTGAAGGAAGTACTAAAAGACTCACATAGAGACTGCAACGCTGGATGAGCCTGAGTTGGATTCAATCAAACTGACTGGATTCAAACAAACTGACTGGATTCAATCAAAATGTGTTCTGACCTTTGGTTCTCAATCAAATCAAAAATGGGTTTTTTTTTTCTTCACAACTAGCTGAATGAGTCAAAACTTTGGTGATTTTTGTAAACGGCCAAGCCCTGACAAAACAGTGGTGTTGAAGATAAAAACATGCGCTTGAGAGTCAAAGTTGAGGACAAAACTGAATCCAGGCCAGTCCCAAAGCATCACGTTTCCCACAGAGTGCTGTGCTACACTTTCAGGACTCCTTGAAAAGAAAACAATCGATGAAAAGTTCACAAATATTAACAATAAAAAAACAAAGTTCACACAAAGCCAGAAATCTCTCGGTTGAGACTGACACAATAGATTGGCACAGCACAGAACCCCGAGCACAATAACTCTCTTTCAGTTCCTAAAAAACCGACAAAGAGTGCTCCCTGGAGAGAGGTCCATCTCAACGCTTCTCTATCATCGAGAGGAACATAACAGTTTTCGCTGCGTTCCCACGTTTTTAACATTCTCCGAAAAACGTCATGGCAGCTGCTTTGACGTCCCAGGTCAGTCCTGACTCGTCACCGATTCACAAAACAGGGGAGAAAGAGGAGCAGACAGAGCACAGGAAAAAAAAAATCTTTTATCTGCTGTTTCCAACCTTGATTACTTTCAAACGATTATTTTAATATTTGAAGCATAGTTCCCTTTGGGGACTGTTTCCTGCCATACAGAAAGCATTTGTACCCGACAGTGAGGGCTTTAATGACATTCTATTGCTGATGATATTGCTGCAGATGGTTTAGAGGCATGAAACTCATAAAAATTGAGGTAAATAATCTATTCAAAGTAAGATGAAAATGAAGCACCCTTTCATTTTTTCTTTTTTCTTCTCCAGGAACAGGGTTCAAACTGATGCCCCATTTTTCAGGTGTGGTGCACAGCAACGCAAGCTCCTGTTCCCATCCAAGAACCAATCCCAGTCTGTCTACATACAGAAACAGCCAATGACCAGCAAGGTTCTTGTGGAGTGCTGCAGACAGGCTCATAACTAGGAGGTCACTCTGGGTTTCAGAGCCATAATGGATACACGGCCCTAAAATCAAACTCCATTGTACACTCTCCATATTACTGTGTGAGTAATGAGCCCGGACCAGCCCTTAATGAACGTACACTCCTACTCACACCTACACCTGGCAGTCTGCTCTGCCCCGGGCAGATTCTCACTTATTATACAACCAAGTGGTTTCACACTCTTAATACTAATAATAAAAATGTAAGGCCTGCCCTGTGTTGTCTCTCAAATATTCTCACACATCCTCTCCAACCTTATCTTCAAAGGTTAGAAGAGGGTCTTTGGTAATATAATGTAGGTGAAGATGGAGGTGAGGTTGGACAGGTGCGTTTTTCCTGAGGTATTTATTGTCGTTCTCTCCATCTTGCTGTCCCTCACTCTTACTCGGCCGCTCTGTGAAAGAGGAGACCCTCCCTCAAACCCACGTAGGAAGTCTGACGGTCACCATGATGAGACAGACACAGTGGGACACAGTGGAGCAGCGACACCAGTGAAAGAGCTATAAAGTCCACTTCTCTCTCTCTCTCTCTCTCTCTCCCTCTCTTTCAACATTTTCTCTCTTTCTCCCTCCCTCTCTCCCACACACACACTCTGCCTGCCTTACTTACTCACATGCTCTCTCTCTCTCTCACACACTCGCTCTGCCTTACTTACATATACTTTCTCTCTCTCTCACTCTCACACACACACACACACACACACACACACACACACACGCACACGCACACGCACACGCACACAAACTCTGTCTCATTTCCTCACATTCTCTCTCCCTCCCTCCCTCTCTTTTTCTCTCACTCCCTCTCTCTCTCTCTCTCTCACTCCCTCCCTCCTTCTCTCTCTGATCTCTCTGCTGCAAGAATCTCCCATCTCACCCGGCTTACCCGGCTGAAAGCTTGTTGCTTAGCAACCCCTGTTTTTTAAAGGGCTGTAATTATTGCCTTTAGGACCGTCATTAATGGGTCTAAATTGATATATATTTTTTTTTCCAGCGTCATCCTTTAAGTTCAGAGCTAATTATTACATGTTCCACCTAATGAAGTAGAAAAAAAAAAGGCCAGGTTGATGGATCCAACAAGTTTATTACTGGCGACGATGCTAACACTCCTGAAGAGGGACAGAGTGTTTTAGCCTCACTGCTATGCAAATGGATAGCCCCATCCCTGCATGCGCGGCAGAATATTTAAATACCACAATAAAACTGTGTCCTCTGTTCAAATCTAATTATGGGCTTTAATGACACAATGTAGAGGAGTAATTAAAAAGGCATTCATATTTAAATGACCAACTATTGACAAGGCAAGTGCTGTTGACTTTACCCTCTGAGAAGTGTCACCTGAAGTAAAATACACGTTCTGTTAAATATACTAGACCAAAAAAAAAAAAAAAAATTAGCTAATAAAAAAAATGACATTATGTGAAACTGGCACAAAAATAAAGAGCCTGTAATGGTGTTTCCTGTCAGGATTATGGCTTGTGGAGAGGAATTTTCTCAGGGGGGGGACACTATAAACCAGGGGCAATGAAAAACCTTTAGATTTCAAAGCACTACTAGTAATGACTCTAATAAAGAAAAAATACCAGAGACCATCAAACAAGCAAAGACTGTTTTAAAAACAGAGTGGAGCGGTCCGTCGTCCCGCGGGTGTCATAACCGCCGTTCGGGCCGGGATTCATCCACGGGAGGAGCATATGGGGGGGGCGAAGGCCGAACAGACTGTGGGCTGCCTGTTTGTCTCTCCGCCCCACTCGGGGACCGACCCCACTCCCCGAGCGTGTGTCGTCAGCCTGCACCCCAGCTGGAGGCTCTTCTCCCCCAAATTTGGTGCTGGGATGGCGGAGAGGGAAGAGCGATATTCTGGTCAAAGACTCCAGTGCATGCTGGGTACAGGGCGCTGTGCCCTACTCTGACCCTCATCCTGCAGAATATTAAACACCTTTCGACACAGCCCTGTGCACTGTGCTCACACACTACCACACACACACACACACACACACACACACACACACACACACACACACACACACACACACACACACACACACACACCCACACCCAGCATGTCCATAACCTCTGAAAGCGCTGTTGAAGCCGTAGCTACAACCCTCCTCCTGCACAGTATTACAATCACTTAGACACAGCCGCTGCTCTGTGTTCTGTATTCAGGAAAAATTTTACCAGCCCTTGGGGGCCAGTGCTGGCAGCGCTCCGAACCTCTCCTTCCCCAAGGAGAAGTGGATTAGTGTAGCGTTATTACGGAAAACGGGGGCTCGTATACCACGAGGGGCCTGGTACCAGCCCCCCCCCCACACACCTCCACCCCCACCGATTTCAGACACAAAATGGAGCAGTAATTACACTCCCCCTGTTTGAAAATAACACATTGAGATCCGCTGGAAGGGAAGTCCATTAACGGACATGTAAATTTGCTCAAGTTAATTGATGATTAACACCCTGCCGATTAGATGGAATTACACCGAAAGCACAGAGTGCAGATGGCAGCCACAGAATGAGGCAATTGTCATGTGTGATTCTCCTGCATATGTGCACGTGTGTGTGTGTGTGTGTGTGTGAATCAGACACAGTGATGATAATGTGTATGTGTGTTTGTATCTGTTGGAGTTGAACAGTGTTGTGAGGTGCGTATGTGTGTGTGTGCATGTGTGGGACTCAGACGCAGTGATGATGGTGTGTGTGTGTGTGTGTGTGTCCATGCAGGGGCAGGTGGGGGGACCAAAAAAACAAATAAATAGCAAGATTGAGCTAGAAAGGAAACAATTACGTCTTGGCCTCCATTTCCTGAACAAATGTCAGTAAATGAGATGGAGTCTGCCTATTAAAGACAAGCTTTGGCCCTGGGTGCCACGGTAACCATGAGCTCCGCCCCACTCAACAGGCCCCACAATTAGCGCCTCCTGTTTGTGAAGCTTCGCCGTAATAGTGGCCTGAGAAATCCCAGCCGGTTCTCTAAGGGCGAGTATCGCTCTCTTCCCTGAGCGAAAACAGCCAGGAGACAAGAGGAACACAAAACACATGGCTCTCCCTACCTTCACAATGTTGCATATAATGAAATTAGAATGTGCAGTGCAATGTAGGGGGTGGGTGGGGGTCTTTTTCTCACTACCCCACCACCATCCCCCCCCCACCCCGACAACCATCCCACTGTTCCACCACCTTTCCAAATGGATGTTGAATGCTGCCACCATGCCACTGATAAATTGAGAGTTATGCTCCCACTTAAATAAAGAAAAACAACTTTAGTGGTTTAAAAAAAAAAAAAAAAAACCTCCTGAGATGAAATTACAGCCATCTCCAAGGCAATCAGATCCTGATTCGGGTTTCGGCTGCAATCAGGAATGGCTTTCTAATCGTGGGCTTGCAGGGGTATCTATTAGATAGAGAAAAGACTGACACCGCCCCCTGCTGGGGGCAAGTTACATAAGCATCTTTGAGGAAATGGGCGATCTCTGGGACTGGGTAATGAACGCCCCAGAAGATGATGCTAAATGCCTGAGACCTCACTGTGACCTGATGGTCTGAAGATAAATATAACTTGAACTGGAAACACATACATGTAACTATACATTACATCCAACAGAGAGTTTAATAGTATAGTATAGCATTGTACGGTCATTTGGTGGACATGTTTATCCAAAGCGATTTACAGTTGATTGGGCTAACCAAGGGCCAATCGGTCCTGGGAGCAATGTTGGGTTGAGGGCCGTGCTCAAGGGCCCAACAGCAATGGTGTTCTTGCCGTGGCTAGAGCCACCAACCTCAGGGGTCCCAGTCATTCACCTTAGCCTTAGCTCTTTGTTGACAGGTCATCTTTCCTGTTCCTCTTGCTCACGCTAAACTGAACGGACGTTTCCCTCCAAAGACAAGCAAGTCTTTCCAACCATAGCCAAATAACCCTGAAAAGACTGCAGTATGAATTATGCCCTCGATAAACAGCAGGCAGGCAGTTCGGGCTTCAGTATCAGGTCTTCATGCCCCAGTGGCAACACACACACAGTTTTGTGCTGGTTCAGAGGTCTACACTCCTGCATACTGCATGAGCGAGGGTTCCCCCACACAGAGCCAAAGCAGTCTCCCGCAAATCTCCTACAAATCAACCCCTGCATCAACTTACAAGGTCAACATGAGAGAAAAAAAAAACAACAATTCAGTGGAGTACATTTACATAAAACAAATATTCGTTTGTGAGGAATTTTATCGGGACGTGCTCAATATTGCATAAGAGGCACAGAAAGGCTCATTAGGCCTGCAGTCTGGGGGCGGAGTCATACCTGGTCATAAAGACTGAGCTGTTTACCCTCCGTTTGGACATCAATGATGAAGAAGGAGAGGAGGAAACGAAGAGAAGTCAACATGGAGAAGGTGGAGATAGAGAGGAGCTGGAACCAGCAAAGCATGATGGGAGTTTATTTAAGAGGCTATTTATATCTCTGCGAGGTTGGTGAAATGACATAAGGGGTGTATGGGAACATTTCCCTTGAATATTTGTTGAGAAAACTCCAATAAAATAATACAAAAAGTTTCATGAAAAACATGTATTGTGGATTCCTCCCCACACTCCCACGCCTTAGATCTTGATGACAACATTCGCTACATAAAATAGCAGAGGCATATAACGATGCCACTGTGGGCATATGGAACAGGAAGTGCCCAGAGCTATGGTTTCCCCTCACTGCCATTCAGGACGTGTCTGTGCCTTCAGCCAAGCCTCTCTCTAATCTACTTTCACAGAAATACCCAGTCCGACAAAAGCTTCATAAACACTTTTGCTTCAGAGAAAACATGCGCTTACGGCTAATTTTTTTTTTTTTTTTTTGGAAGCTTGCTACAGAGTCAACAGGATCTATAAGAGGGATGTCTTGCAGAAATGAAGTAAAGTATGCCCATTAAATACTGTTACAGGGCAGAAAGCTCATTTTTCCTCATCGCACTGGAAATAACCCCCAGAAGGCAGAACAGCATCACTGAAACATCATCATTAGTGATGACAAAAATTAGTATCATAAAAATGGGGAGGGGCATTCAAATTGAAATTTAATTTCTAACCGGTACCTGTTCATACTTATCAGCTCTGTTCCTGCTTACAACACACACAATCACTGGCTGAAATCAACAAGTTACCTGTAACATATGCAAGCTTCAGTTTTAAATATAAAAGATAACATCTCTTACTTGTGGCAAGCGTTGTCCATGATAAATGAAAAACAATTATGCTTCAGGAAGAGAGAAATCTATTTTGAACAGGAACAAATGAATGACAAATCAGAATAGCACAAATCTTACGTGCTGTGTTAAATAACCTGTAAGGCTGAGGATGGGTTGGCGGGCCCACAAGTCTGGTTTAGTAAACAGGGCTGATTTTTCCATCTTAATCAGGACATGTTTTACAGACCATAATTGTCTCTGAGGTCACTAGTACTGAAAATTGTTGCTGAAAATTCTCTATAGTTGTCAGTTTTCAAAGGTCAAAAACTCTTTGTGGGTGCTTATGACATACCCAAGTCCTGTGACTCTGGCTCAGAAACTTTGAGACATTTGATTTCCCTCATGCGGTGCAACAAGGCCGTGTCCCTCACTGTGAGATATAAAAGTGGCCCATGGTCCATCACAATATAACCTCCACGGCAACAGATGATGGAAGAAAAAGAATTAGTGTCATTGAAACAATGTATTCACTCTTCTAATGTTTACCCTTCTGTTGTCAATCACGTCATCTATGCCTTCAGGGGAACCTTTGGACTACAAAGATGGAGGTCAGCCCAGCTCCATCTCACTGCTCTTTGGCCCTGTTCAGATTGCACGAGGAAAGTGCTTCCGGTTCTTCTTCATGCTGTTACAATGCTGCGTTCCCATTGGTCAGTAGCAGGGATCCGATTGTAACATTTGTCACACTGCTCTACCGAGCCTCTGAATTCATGACACCGCTAGACTTGTGTTGGGGTCCTTCAGGAAGCCATCGCAGAGAACGCAGGGGTACTTATCCGGCCACCCTTGACCCTGTCACACTGTCCCCTCCGATCATCGCTCCCGGTCTCCAGATTTGTCCACCGTGCTGAAATTTTGTCTGTGGCAGCCAAATCGAAGCAGTGGAAAAAAAAGGCTGCTCGAATCCTGTGGTCTGAAGCAGGCTTTATGTAATCCTCCTGGCGGCAGTGTGGCCAGCAGTGAAGGGTCCGCGGCAGGCCTGTCTGGACATTCTTCACATGCGTTTAATAGTTATTGATCAGCCTGTGTGCCTCGCAATCTGCTTTATTAACCCGAGTCCTGAGTGAGGCCCGGACAGCCAGGCTGGGCTGGGGGAGGGGTTTGGGGGATTTATGAGATAATATCACAGGGCAGATGCAGAGGCCACATACAGAATGGGACTATTTACAGATAACTGATTGGATTGACAGACCAAAGACTCTGGCTGATCACTGATCAAAGACCCTCCATTTTTCTCCATCTCTGAGCCAGATACATCATGCCCTCTGCACTCAGCGACCCTCTCCCGCCAGCTGAGGAGAGGGTGAACGTGTGACTTCTGCTTCACGTGAAGACTGGCCCCCACTTCTCTCTAAACTGGAGATGCGTCACGATTACACCTTGTCTACGCTATTGGAGGAAGCTGAGGTCAGCACTCACGCGATTGACGTACTTGCAGGCATTAAGAGGGACAAGACTAATGAACGTAAACTGACCTGCAGCTATTGCTTCTGGGTGAGTATAGTGATCACCAAAATCTGCTCAGATTGCTTTTGAAAAGAAAACGCACAAACATATTTATTTCAACAAAGTTCAGGACAATTATTGATTGACTCCAGGTAACTGGAGATGACCATTTAAAAAACACATAGATTGT
>CM040761.1:23388744-23523744 GCA_022829145.1 Albula goreensis
CTACAAGCAGGAAAAACCAAAAACAAAGGTGATTCTAGATCAGCACTTTCACTCTAAGAGTTGTTATGCATCTGTGTGCTCTGGGCTGTGACTGTAGGAGGGCTTTAGCTAATCTAGGATCAGATTTCCGATGTCAGAACCCTAACTTTATCCACTTGAAAGCTGACAGGCAAAACTGGTCCCAGATCAGCACTCTCACTCTGAGACGCCGGCTGGGCCCTTGGCCTCAGCTCGCTGAGGTCTACAAAGCACAGACAGTCTTTCACAGCCCACATACCAGCACAGAGCCTAACTATTCTGCCCGACACTTCTGTCAATACTGGCTGGGGAGCAACTGGGGCTTTACGGACGCTAATGATTGGTGGAGAGGACCAGGGCCTGCCCCCCCCCAAACCCATCAACCCCCCCTCCCTTTGTTCTTCCTTTTCTTTTCCCTCTCCTCCATCATTGGCAGGGTAGAAAAAAATCCAAGGCCTTTTCACTGCACGGGAAGTGTGCTGTGGGTAAACAGTGAAGCGTGGAGCACACATGTTTGGGGTGGGGGATGGGGCCGTGTAGGGGGAGATAAAGAAAAGAAATGGAACCTTGGATTGGATAGAAGAAGGTGTGTGAGTATAGCACACCTTTCGTGTGCATGCTCTTCCCTCTTTTGTTGGTGATACGGGAAAAAATGAGAATATCATCATCAAGGAGGCCCATGGAGGCGAGTTGACATGTAACTGCCCTACCTGTGCACACACCTTACCTGTTCTAACTGGGGTTGTAGCACTCTCTACCTGACTTGTAATAACAGGTGTGTAGCACTCTCTACCTTACCTGCTATAACAGGGGTGCGCACTACCTACCATACCTGTTATAACAGGTGTGTGCACTGTCTACCCCACCTGTTATAACAGGTGTGTAGCACTCTCAACCATACCTGTTATAACAGGTGTGTAGCACTCTCTACCTCACCTGTTATAACAGGTGTGTGCACCACCTACCTTACCTGTTATAACAGGTGTGTGCACTACCTACCTTACCTGCTATAACAGGTGTGTGCACTACCTACCTTACCTGCTATAACAGGTTTGTAGCACTCTCAACCATACCTGTTATAACAGGTGTGTAGCACTCTCTACCTCACCTGTTATAACAGGTGTGTGCACCACCTACCTTACCTGTTATAACAGGTGCAACATTGTCATTGAGCACATGGAGGTATCTCCAAGCTCATCTACAACTGTGCAGGTGCCCGTGAGTCCCTGTGAGTAGCTCTATTTCTGTCTGTACAGACTCTTGGCATAAGGTCTTCTGCTGTTGGATAGGAACATAAATCTATTGAGATGAAATCTTACAGCATTCTCCTAACACTGCAACAAGAATCCTTTTCACTGACTGGGGCACTTCAGTCTCACTGCAAAGTAGACCAGTGGCCTCACACAGATAGCCTCCCAGCCGCAGAATGTTAATGACTTGATGCGCGGGAAACCGATTCATAAAGCCAGAGATGTGTTACAGTATATTACTGTACTGAACAGAACTGGTCATAGGTGTGTCCTCAGTCCAAGTTAGTGCTTCAGACTCAATCACTGGCCCACTTGCTCGATTTCAAAGGAAATGCCAGCTCCACAGATTGTGAGTCGTTGCTATTCAGAGTATCTGCTATGTGATATCATTGCCCCTCTGTTGGATGCTCAGATAGCGATTGTCACAGCAATGGCTCTCAATTCTAAATGGCTTTTTATTTTATGCTCTCCCTTTTTTGATAAATTAAATGATTTTACAAACTTCAGCAACCCAGAAAAACAACACTGATGCCAACTTTTGGCCGACTGGATTTAAAATCGCAAACGTAAAATACGCCAGGGAACCATCACTTACAGGTTTACATAAACAGGTGGCTCTGTAATTGTGTTTTTCAATATCTGCAGACTATGAGAAAATTTTCTGAGAACACAAAAGCCTTACAAGTGAAAACAATACACTCGATGCATATCAGAAAATAATGTGAATTAGACAGAATCTTCCATTTGAAATGACGAAGAATATTACAACTAAAAAGTGAAATATTTCAAGAACAGTCACTACTTTGCTTTAATTAAAACTTTACATATGTAAACGTTCTGAGTTATAATTAATAACTAATTGCAATAACTTAGTGCTTACACATCATCTAATAAGCATTTATACTTTGACTCAAAACATAATTTCAGAAATCCTGCATATTGTAACAGATTGTATTGAACTTTCTGGCAAATCCTAGCACCCAGTAAAGAAGGGGGTTACAAATGACTTAATAAGCATTATAATAACAATATATAATAATAATAATAATAATAATAATGCATCACAATCAACCCATAGCCTACAATAATACTATAGCCAGCTTGTGGCAACTTCTTTTCAAAGTTAGACATTTAATTTGTAATTTATGTATTGTTTTGGATTTTTTCTATTATTATTACGGTTTTTTGAGTACTGATGCTTAGCATTATGAATGAAATAATATTTGTGTATGATTACAGCACGATGGCAAAGCAGTTATGAGTGTTATTATATTACTGTGGGTCATTGATGGTTATGTGGATATGACTGTCCTCTCCGTTATGCATGGCCAGGGTCCAAGGCAACAGTCACTGTGTCAGAAATAACGAGGTTTACCGCTTCTTTGCCCTACGGCGGACCCAAAAATAAACCCCTCAGACCCGGCTCAGTCCAAACGGTTCACACTTCTAAGAAAGACCTCAGTTTTAATCTCAGGAGTCCACCACGATATGTAACCATTCTGTGTCACAGCTCACATGGACACAATCGGCACAAATAAAAGTCTATTACTCATCTAAAGAGACATACAACAGAGATCTGCTAAACTGTGTTAAACTTCCCCGTTTATAGCCAATAGCCTGACCGATTACAGCCTTTACAGACAGATAGTTAAATCTGTAATTCAGACAATCATTCAACCCAACTGACCAGTGAACCAATGAGGATCAAGTTGTTTTTTTCCAGGGAATATAAACTGTACATTCCATGACTGTTTCCATGGTACCAGTGCCACTGTGTCACTCAACATGTCTGCCATGGGCTACTTTAGTGTTCCATTACCCAACATAACTGAACGGTCAGTTGAATTTTACCCAGAAAGCAGTGAGTGGCTCTGTTCATCACTAAGCAGGTGAATCACAAAACTCTGGGTCAGTTTTTGAGTGAAATGGTTGAAGAAAGTAGCTCCATTTTCCCTCCGTAACACCCCTCAAAAGCACCTCCGGGATCCAGAGTTGGCCCGGCCGGGATAACGAGCGCAAAGAGGCCCTTTCATCGCAGGGCGCCCTGGGGAGGACAGGAAGAGAGGCCTAAGTGGTCTCACAGCTTGCTGCTGATTGGCTGCCGAGGAGCACAAACGTCTGCTGCAAATTGAAATGGCGGCACGCTCTGATTGCCTTCTTACTTCCTTTCATTTCAGATCACAGGCTGGCACCATTGAGACGAGAGCACTCTCCAGGCCGAAGAGACTCCTGAAGACGAGAGTGGAGCTGGTGACGGAGGAAAACACGGCTTCAAGTGCTGTTGGAAGTATTGGTATGCTCTAAAACACACACACACACACACACACACACACACACACACACACACACACACACACACACACACACACACATGCGCACATAAACACTACACGCACCATTATATCTCCCTCTTGCTTTTTTTTTTTCCTTTTCTGTAAATCACAAGGGCTGAGCAAACATTTGCCTGTTAAATATAATAGCATCTTTCAGACTGAACAGGGATAATCCATTTCATAAACAATGGCTAGTGTCGCGCTCAAACTGTGGAGTGGTATTGTGTAAAAGAAGAAGGTGAAGACACAATGTAAGGACACAAAGTGATGAGCTGTCTTGCAAAGTATCAGGTGATGCTCATGTCAGTGTTCTGTGTTTACAGCCAATGGGAGCCAGAGACTCCGCCCCAAAAGCTGATTGGTTTTGCATCAAAGCTCTTAGCCACACCCCCTTTCCATGCATATGATTCAGGGGGAGCAAAACTAACTGCCACACCCAGGGGGCTGTACGTCTGTAATTTTATCTCCGCTAAAGGGCATACTACCACAGTGCATGATGAAAGTCATTCCTGTTTTCTTGTAGACTAAGAAAAACTGCTAATGCATTTTGGATTGACAGATCGCTGCGAGTGCTACCATCGCTACAGCAACAGCAGCAGCAACAGCAACAAGTACGACAACAACTACAACTGCAACTAATAATAATGCTGTTTCTTGAAAATGTGTTTAGACTTACTGTATGATGAAAATGCTTTCAAAAAAAGAAAAAAATATTTTAAAATACATAAAAGGAACCAGTTGACAAACGCACACAATTAAACGATTTTCTCGTTAAAAACAACACCCCAGAGCACAGGGAGAAAAGTGGGAGGGATGTTTCACTGCAAAGACATCCTTTCTCCTCCAGAACGTCTGCTGCAAAAACAAACAAACAACCAAACAAACAAACAAACAAACACACCCAAAACCATCAGGAAGGAAAATAGAGTGGAGACATGTTGGGGAGGAGGGACAGGTGGGACATTCACCTGGCGAGTGACAGCCAGGGCACCTGGTGGACAGGTACAAAGAATGCCCTCTGAATGGACAGCACATAGCGGAATGACGAGGAGGGCGGAGAGTGGACAACGGAGCATGCCCTGCTTCCACAACACCATCCAGGGTCAAAGCAGAGCTACCTTTCCACTTCCTCTCCCGTTTCCCCTCGGACCGATTCAGAGCCTGACCTGATATTCGACGCAGGGCCACATATCTGAGACACAGGCCCTTGACGTCCATTACACGCGCCGAGCGAAAAACCAACCTGCCCGACAGTCGCGCCCCACCAACAATCAAAGAGCCGATGGTAACAAACAGAGTTTCATTTATTAATTGGTGTAATTATATCTATTATTTCTTCTCCACCCCAACCTCTGAATTCGTTCTTGTTTTTTTGTTCCAGATGCAGTAGCTGCTTTGTTTCATTCGGGTTTATTTAAGAGCGCGAGAAGTGGAGCAATCTTCAAAGCCGAGAGCAAATCTGCCCCTCCGAGGCGGGTTTCTCATTAGGGTGTCACTCTGTCTCTGAGGCTCCGCGCGTTAGCGAAGGCTGCGGCTTTGCACCCTCAGATGTTTATTTCTGTGCCGTACTCACAACTTCAAACACTCGCCTCTGAAGCCTGTACAGGAATGAGAGAAACTACGTGAAAATTGTGACTTTTGTCTTTTTTTTTTTTTTTTTTTTTTTTGCATTAGCTCAAGAAAAAAAAAAATACACACAAAAGATGAATAGGAGTGTTTGAGAGTAGCAATACCTCTAAATCTAGTTTCCAATTTGCTCTTGCCCATTTGAAATGCGATGCAGACCTTGGGCTTGGTGAGAGCTGGGTTGATGTAAGCAGAGTCAAAGCCAAGAGCGTAAATTCAAACAGGAGCAAAGCGGGCCAGTGAATGTCTCTCTTAGCGTTTATAGGTTAACACTGTAAGCTTGTGCTGTTACTGAGCCTTGGTTGAAGAGCTCCAGGGTACCATAGATGGCTTGGGTTAAAAGAGAGAATACTGGACTGCATTCCGGAATACTTGCACTCTGCTGGGCTTGGGTGCACACAGGGATGCTGATTGGCTATAGGGAATGAAGGGTGACAGCATAGCATAAAGGCCTGGCAGCTGGGATTGAAGCGCAAAGGTTCTCAGGTAGGGCACAGCTGTTTTACCTTGTGGCAAGGCACTTCAGTTAAATTGCTTCAGTGACTACCCAGCTGTATAGATGGATAGTGACTAAAAGCTGCTTATGTCACTCCAGATAACAGCGTCTGCTAAACTTCTCAGTGCGGCTGTAAATCTCGAACGCTCAACTGATACCAGTAGCTAAGAAAAGAGCACTGGACATATATATCATGATAAATATTTTGTAATAATTGGGAGACCGACGAAGAGCAGGGTAGCGGTATAATTTTGTAGGGTTATTTTTTTTCCTGCATATGAGCGTATTAAGGAGGGACAGATGGTTGGGATTTGGGAGTAGAGGAGAGAGAGGTGTTGTTGAACAGGAGGTGTGTCGTAGTCTAGGCCCAACAGCGTTCACACAGACTCCCTCTGTCGATGTACGTCATCGATTCAAACCTGAGAGGGTCTTCCCCAACTCTCTCACCTGGCAGAGAGTCAGACTCAGGTGCATATTCTCCAAACATCAAGAGCTCAAAAAGTTCTGAGATTCCCAAACACGTCCCCCTCCCCCACGACCAGCTGCCATTTCTCCACCAAACAAAGAAAAAAAAAACACCTTCTCTACGCAAAGCTTGAACGGAGTGGTCATATATACACACGTTTCCATCTACGCCGAGAATCAAAACGCTTAGCGCCAAAGTGCTGACACGCTGACTCCCGTTAGCTGTTTAAATGATTAATGGAACATTTTCAGCGAAGACAGTGAATAAGAGCCATTTAAATGGCTTCCTCATTTGATCTCACAGCCAGATCGCAAAGATGAGGCTCTTCTCTGCCTTACACTTCACTGCCTTCATTTGTTTTTCTTTCTTTTTGGGTCAGACTCTCTTGTAAGGAAGCCAAGTGTGGTGATAATTCTTGTCCTGTTCATTACTTATAAATCAGGATAGGCTCATCATTTTCGCTTTCATATAATTTCGCAGTGTAATACACAATAACAGTGAAGCAATGAAAGATATGGATGCTGCTTACTTTTATGCTAAGTGAAAAGACACAAGCTGCATGTGACAGGAGACATGCGGAAGCAGGACATGCAGTCTAAAACCTGATGAAATAATGCTTCTATAATACTGATGTTAACCTAACCTAACAACGAAACATACGCGTTAGCCTTTTCCTCAGTTGCAAACAAACACAAACACACAAGAGGTAAGTTAATTTTGCAAATGACTGCTATGCTTCACAAAACAATATGAAAAGAAAAGAAAACAACATGTAATGAGAGAACACACCGTTCTGCCCAGTTAGGCTCAATCTTTACTTATAATCTGCAGAGAACCCTGTATTAAGCCTGGACTAGATCCCACCGAGAGTCTTAGTCACTGTGACTTGGCCTGGCAACCTGCTTCAGGTGGAGCTACTGAAGAGAAAGCAGAGTTACTTTCTCAGCCAAACCTGACCCTGGTACAGTATGTAACCTAATGCCAACCAGCATGTTCACAACACTAAAATGTTGTCTTGGAAGGCATCAAATCATAGGAAAGGACAAATAAAATCATGAAGCCTGAATCGTGCTTGAGTGTCACCTGAATGAGGCCAGCTGAGTATGGACTCGGTGACACTGACATATTACAACATGAATGCCAAGTAGTCAAACTAAATGCACAGAGGGGACAACATACACACACACAAAAATGAAAAATCCAGTTTAAAATATTCCAAATACCAAACACAAACACACGCTCAAAAACATTATATATGACATAAATCAATTTTAAATTGGGTGGTGAGTACTACACTATAATATAAATAAATAATCACAAGAAAAAAAAGCACCACATGCTCTGTGGAGGAAAACCCTTTAAGGCCAAACAAGTATGAGAAGCGTGCTAAATCAATAACACCAGTCGATGATAAACAAGCATGCTGTTCTCATCGAGTGCCGGAACACAAATGATGACCTTTTAATTCAAAACATTATATCACAGGACAAGAGGCGTGGGGAAATGGAGTTTTGAGTCCATGACCGGCGGCAAGCACTGTTCCTGCGTAATGAGATCCCACTCAGTCTGGGCTGGGATTCATTCTCATTGCAGAGCTGGATTCACTCTGCTGGGATTCACTCTGAATGCAGAGCTGGATTCACTCTGATTGCAGAGCTGGATTCACTCTGTCTGGCCCGGGATTCATTCCGATTGCAGAGCTGGATTCACTCTGCCTGGGCAGGGATTCACTCTGAATGCAGAGCTGGATTCACTCTGCCCGGGCTGGGATTCACTCTGATTACAGAGCTGGATTCACTCTGCCCGGGCTGGGATTCATTCTGATTGCAGAGCTGGATTCACTCTGCCCGGGCTGGGATTCATTCTGATTGCAGAGCTGGATTCACTCTGCCCGGGCTGGGATTCATTCTGATTGCAGAGCTGGATTCACTCTGCCCGGGCTGGGATTCACTCTGATTACAGAGCTGGATTCACTCTGCCCGGGCTGGGATTCACTCTGATTACAGAGCTGGATTCACTCTGCCCGGGCTGGGATTCACTCTGATTGCAGAGCTGGATTCACTCTGCCCGGGCTGGGATTCATTCTGATTACAGAGCTGGATTCACTCTGCCCGGGCTGGGATTCATTCTGATTACAGAGCTGGATTCACTCTGCCCGGGCTGGGATTCATTCTGATTACAGAGCTGGATTCACTCTGCCCGGGCTGGGATTAATTTTGAGTGCAGAAACACTCAAACACGTCCCTTTCCGAGCTTGATTTACTTGCAGCCCAATCACACCATAACCCTGCCTGTGTTCAGATTTGCTCGGTCCAACCATAACTGAACTCAGATTCACTCAGTGCAACCATACCTGAGCTCAGATTCATTTACCAGCTCTGAAACAGCAAACATGCAGCTCACACTGTTGGCAGTTAGACACAGGCTTTATCTATCTGCATTGATGTACATTTTTTAGTCAGTCAATTTGTGAGTCAGTTAGTGAATTAAATACAATTTCTATAAAAACACACTCATATTTACATCTTTTGATATTTTTTAAAGTATGTGTGATAAGACTTTTAAATTGCAATAATGCCAGTGAAAATGAGGGAGCGAAGGTGTTTTGGTGCAGTAGGTGCTGTCAATGGGAGCACTGGCACCCTTCAGGTAGCCGCAATCTGTGCCCAGCACTGAGAATAAATGTACTGTAATTGGAACAGTGATGTCATATCGATCTACAATGTTTATCTGAGTCTCTGGGGTCAGTGGCGGCATACCTCGGACAGCATGACACACGGAGCAGGAGCTGCTGTACGCTCGGACAGCATGACACACGGAGCAGGAGCTGCTGTACGCTCGGACAGCGTGACAGCGTGACACAGCGTGACGGAGCAGGAGCTGCTGTCCGCAGCGTGACACACGGGGCATGCAGCGTGACCGTGGACACGCTGTCCGCTTGGGCATGGGCTTGCGGGCTTGCGTTGCCGGTCTCTGCAAAGAGCAGCACCGGCCCCTCTTCACATCGGGGGACTTTTCTGCTTTTACTCCAACACTGCAGTCAGCACACGTCTTCCTCACCGGCTTTTTTCAAAAAGCCGTGTTTAATTTGAGAGGGAAATAAATACACAAAGAACTCGAAACTAAATAACAAAACAGAGTGCCCGAGGTACCAAATCGAATGGAATAATAATAGAAAATACTCTGTTTTAATGAGTAAGGAGTCCATGAGTGGAGCTGTTAGCACGTGTTGCTACTAGAATGTAGCCTCCTGGCTTTGCTTTGATGCTCTGTAACTCAGGAGCGGGATTTGTCCTTAGAATTGAGCTTCACACTCAAGCAGATCTCCTGTTATGGGCATTACCTAATTGATTTGAAAGAAAAGCTTCTCTGGGAACATGGGGCCTGTGAGGAGTTATTGGGAATATAGCTTTGCATTGTATAGGTATACCCGTGTTCATGGCCACTACAGCAATGTAGTCATTTGAAGTTTTATTGCATTTTGAAGTTTTGTAGCAGTGGACCTGTGAACTTCTAGAAACAAATTCCCAGAGAAAGGATCTGGCTTAATTCAGAGAATGTAATTTGTAAAATGTTTTTTTTGTTGAGAAATTGGCCATGGAAATGATATCTACACACTGTGTACCTAGTATATCCGATCACAGTCTTTTTCTTCAGTTTACAGCATCTCTCTGTCTGGGATTCAGCCTCACGCAGTTCTCCCATTTCATACACTCTCACACCACACCTGTAGTTTCACATACATCTGAAGTGAAAGCTTGTGAAAGAAAGAAACACTTAATTACAGTACATCTACGTTCCTGTTCCTGACACTCCCTTCCCCCACCTCCACAATCAGGTAGGTTTGGAGAGAAGTGGTTGCAAGTCCGACTATGTTTCCTAATACCATCCTATCTGATGGTAAACCAAATCCTGTCAAATCTCACGCTTTGTCACCTCAGAGAGGTGTCAGCTCAGCTTATTGTCTTCTATTGTTCAATAGTACTGCAGGAAACAATATGCGGTAAACAAATTCCACACAAACTGATAATAATAGTCTGAGACCGTACTGTTTCCATAGAAATACTGTATTGCATGACCATTTAGACAAATGAAAGACTGCAGAATTGTTTTAAGGTCAGCGGATCTCACAGGAACAGAACAGTTAGCCTAAAACGCAAGCCAGACTCTGGGGAGGATTAACGCAGGGCCTGGATTCCAATTTAGCGAGCCGTTTTACTCTGACTTCCTCCTTACTGTGTAAAGTGTGAGGGGCCAGGGTGGAGGGCACGGTCAGGGCCTACAAATAGGTTAAGATGTCACCACCAGACAGCGCATGATGTTCCAATTACTCTGCACGCTGACGGCGCTGTAAATCGATGATCCTCAATCAATGTGAGTCTCCATGACTTCTCAACCATGGCCTTCAAACGCAGCAGCTAAACCCTTTCCCTCAAGCAAGCGCGTGGGTGGGACCGTGCTATTCCCCACTTTCTTTCTTTTATTTCCTTTTGCTGCCTCTCTTTCTTCACCCTGCTTGTACTATGTGAGCTGAGACTCTGGAAGATTTGGTCTCATTGTTCTCCTTCTCCAGTTCTCGTTTCCCCGTTCCCCTGTTGTATTAGCTCTCCTCGGTTCCCTTCTCCCGCCCTCACCAACCGGCTTGATTAATGACCATCTTTCACCCTCTTAAATATTTTGTATCTTCCTACTGACCCCCCCCACCACCCCCAACCCCACCAATAGAAAAGCTCTTGCAGGAGCCCTTCCTTAGCGATACGTTGCCATGGGCGAAGACGTACCGAGAACAATGGAGCGGCTCGAGGTGAGGGCCAATCGCAAAGCTGTCCGTCTCTCTCCGGTTCGGTGGTGCAAGAGCCTATGGAAATATGCTCTGTCAAACGGTTGTGGATGCCGGGCGCTTTAGAGGGAAAAGGTTTTATGTGTTTGTGTGTGATAAGGTATTTTACATCTATTAGCAGTCTCCGGGCTCACGTTGCTCATTTGTAATGCTCATACACCCTGGAGAAGTTCTGGCTGTGGTCGGTGCGGGTAGGGACCGGATTTGATCTGGGCTACGAGGCGTATCACTGTTCTACTGTGAGTGTCTTAGCAGGGCTTACCACCTGGGGCTCCCATAGGTACTTATACTTCCTGGTTTTAAACCGTCCGGGCAGCAAAGGCTGATGGGTAAGTAGCCTTTTTAATGTACCATTGACTACAGTATCACTCTCTAAATCCAATCAATTTTATAAAAGAATAATAATGAAGAAAAATGCAAAAAACCCAGCTATCATATTCGCCCCGGCTCGTTGTGTTTGGCTCACTTCCTGACTGACTCGCCGGGCCTTCCGATCTGAATTGCAAAGTAGCATCGGTATGGGTCCCGGCCCAGCTAAGCTAATTGAGTTTCAAATGGAAAGTGTTTAACCTGTTTTTAGAGGTGATCACTTACCAAACTGGGTAATGATTCACTCAGCGAGGAGCCAGGATGGCGTTCAGGCAGTGAACAGGCCGGCGCTCATTCATGCAGACACAGGTAAGCACAGGTAAGCACTTGACACAATGCAATAAACGACTTCAGTTCGAATAATAAACGACTTCATGGGCAGATCTCAGTCACACTTATTTGGAGCGTTGAGGAAAGCACAAACAAAATCAATGAGCGATAACTCAATTCCTGGACCAATACTCCAGCGAAACCTCATACGAAAGAACAGAAACTGACGGCCTCAGCTCGTACAGTTCTTAATGGGATTAAACTGTCAGCAGTCTCTCTGCGCCATGTACAGGAAACAGCTATTTTTTTACATAATGAAACAACTTTGTTGTTTTCAATCCCTCCCTCATGTTAAAAAAAGGAAATGCAGGTATTTGCTCACCGTTAATTAGGAAATGATATAATATCAGGCTGTGTTAATCCACTGATGAAAAGCATCGATCAGCTGAATCTGCCTCTAGGCCAATGTGCCTCTGATATGGCGGTTTGTGTGACAGAGCCATCGTGCCAGAGAGAGAGAGAGAGAGAGAGAGAGAGAGAGAGAGAGAGAGAGACTGGTGCTGAATGAGAGTAAAACAGCTTGTCATGGTCAGTAGCAGTCCGTCACCCTGTGCGGTGAATAACGTCTGACACGCGATACTGTTCTCTGAGTGAAGATTTCAATTTTAGATGTTTTTTTTTTTTCTATTTCTGTAAAATCTCAACATAAAAACAAGGTTGGCCATTCATTCAGCAGGGTGAGGTAAAACTCGGCTCTCCCTGACATGGCTGCCATTTACACTGGGTCGTCATGTTCCAGCTGTACCGCTCCCCTTTCTTCCCTCTTCGGGGGGTCAAGTTTTTTTTTGGATAATAAAGAGAGAGGCGCGAGGGGCGGTCACCTTTTAGACGCGAGCCTCACGCGCAGGCCCTCGACCAGGCTTTTTGCTTTCCCGTGATCTCCTCAAAAAATCACCATAGAAACCGTAAATGTCAGGTGCCATGGGAGCGACGGGAGATCCGGAGTCGCCTGCGGGGGCCTGACGGAGAACAGAGCTGATCAAAGCGGGGGAGACGAGGACCCAGGAGTGCTTACGCGAGAACAGGATGTACCCATCAGCCCCCAACTTCCTGAATTTCCTCTGTGCCCTTGCAAAGCCTCCCATTTAAACACATAACTTTGAGCTTTCAGAGAGACCTGCACGTGTCATATTTGTTGAGAGGTGGGTAGGAGTGGTAGCAAAAAAGTTTTTTTTTTTTTTTTTTTTGGGGGCAGAGTTTGAGCTGTTGAACCAGAGATAAAGCCACTGCAATCTTCTGTTTTTCTCCTCTGATCCGTGCAGCGATTGCCGCAGTTTAGCTGTCAAGTCCACTAAAACTTCAGCTTTCATTCCAGTGTGTGACATTTCTGTACCTTGGTATGAATGTCAGATGGCTCCTAAAGGTGCGAGTATCACCCCAGATATGTGATGCTTCAGATGTTTGTAAGCATCTCATAGTGGGAGGGGCCAAATGTGTGATGCTTCACTGCGTTGTATGCAGCAGTACACTGACCATCCTGCAGTGGACTGGGTGAATAAGAACGTCTCCTAAATGACTGAAATATAATATTATGAGTGGAGTACTGGGGACGTGTTCAGTTTACTCTACAAATGTATATTTCATATTTCATTCACAAAATATATAATAAGAAACAGGAGGTGCTACATGTTTGATGACAAAATGCAATTATAATATACTACAATTCCTGATGTCAGAAGGTGGTATTTTTCACAGAGACCTGTTAACGTTTGGAACAGCTTTCTGGATTGGCTAATAGAAGCAGAGACTCTTGGAGTGCTCATTTCTGGGCTTGATATAGCATTTTATGCTCTGTAGGTAAATGGCAGTCCTGGCTGGGTTAAATGGGCTGTTCTCTCCATTATGCGTTTAACCAAGACTGTAGTTGAGACGGCATTATTCCAGTCTACCTCAGTCTGGATGTGAGCAGTGACTGTAGCTAATGGTGCTTGGGAGGCGGTGGCATGAACCAGGAAGTAGCAGCTGCTAATTCCTTTCCACCAGAACACTCCCTTCTTCTGCTGGGCCTCCGGAATGGTAAGATGCGCTATCAGTTAAAATTAGACTCCGCTGTTCAGTGCTGAGGTTCGCCGAGCGCACGTCTGTAACCTGCTCTCTGCATGAACCCGTTTCAGGGATGACGAATGCCCCCCGCCCGGTTACCTCTGACTCACTCCCCCAAATCTGTACCGCCGCCGTTTCTTCGAAAGGCGCGCCTCGCCATGTTATTTTGAAACAGGAAGCCCGGTGTGTGGCACAGTGCTGAGTCACCTTACATAAACATAATAATGAGGAACAGTGCACGCTGCCAGACAGACTCAATCAAAGAAAGCCTTATTAACATTTAAATCAGGGGCCAGCAGTTTTTTTTATCGGAACTCTTGTTTCATCTCTGCAAGGTTAGATGTAAATTGTATGAAATGAAAAAAAAAAAACACACAGAGATAAATTTGATTCCTTTTTGGATGAATGCCCATTTTCTGAAAAGTCTAAAAAAATAATGAAACAGCCAAATGCTTCATGAAGAGTTCAAGAGATCACAGCAATAATAGAAAGTAAAATGCTTTGATCTTAGAAAAACGGTGTTACAGTATCATTTTTTTATTTTATTATGTATTTATTTATTTATTTATTTTTGCATAGTTTTTACTTTCCAGATTTATTTGAAAAATATGTACTTAATCTGAATTATATGGACCTGATATTACTAATAATGTTTCTACTGATTCTACTAATACAGATGTGGGATCACCACATTTGGACGACAGTGTTCAACCCACTGTGACTCACCTACATCATCTACATTCATAATGCAGAATTGTGCCTGGCTCTTCAAAACATCAGAAAGAAACAAATGGAACAACAATGGAAGGTGAATACATATAGCCACAGGACAAAAAAGAGAAAAAAAAGTGAAGAAAAGCTCTAAGAAGGAGGGGGAGAGCGAAAGAGCATCTGGCCGGTCCCACATCCTGGCCCAGTTGTCGATGCGGGCAGGGCACATGCAGTATTGAAAGGTAGGGGCAGAGTGTTTGAGGAACACGGCATCGCCACAGAATCTCCCAGGGTCCAGCTGGGACCCGATCTGGCAAACGGCCTGAAAACGGCGGCAGAAAAACAACAACAGAATGACAGCGTGCACTCAGGGGCGCAGGAAAGAGCCCTCAGTCTGGGCTCGACCTGATGGCGGCGTGATGGGGGAGCCTAAAACCTCTCTGATTGGCTGTGTTTGCTCTGTGCGTGGATAGGGAGAGCTGAGGAGAAACAAACTTACCCTTCTGGGGCCCTGACAAGCACTTAAGCACCATCCTTTAATCAGCCCGCATTTATTCTATTGATGGAAGCAGTAGAAGTTGAACGATTACACAGAAAGGAAAAAAGCATGGGAAAACAAGAGGAACTGGATTTAAGTCCACAAGCCAAGACTCACCTTTTCTCTCCATCTTCACCCCCCCCTTCCTTCTTTTTCTCTCCTTCTTCACCCCTTCCCCCCTCTTTTTAACCCCATTAACTACCAACCACATACATTTAAGTTTCCATATCTTTACAAAGAAATTGGCATTTAAAAACCTCCTTCAGTGTGACCAAAGTGTAGCTGGTTGTGATGTGACAGGAAGACAACATGGCAAGGGCAGAAATATCTGGCAGAAAGGCACACAGCTGAAACATCAAACTGGCTCCAGCGCACTGCGTTATGAATATGCATGGATGTGGACCTGGAACTCCACAAACAATGTTTTCCTTTTTTTTTTTTTTAAACACAAATGTTGTTTCCGCTTTGGATCGTGCTGCAGGCATGTTGCAGGATTTGGTTCAAATTTCTCTACACAGCTGCTTCTATTCTGCCTCTACCGATTGCTTTACTGTTTTAACTCTACCCAGAATCCCACACTTCATACACCACAAAGAAGATCACTAGTGCTTGGGTGCATTTGCTGCAGTTTAGCAATTACAGATCACGTGAACAACAACCACAAATGATTGCTCATGAAATTCAGAAAATGAATAAATTTGCTCAAGAAATATTCTCAATTTAGGATGTAACAGTAACATCACAGTAACTGCTCCCGGCGTAACTGCATAGCCATACGGAAGAGCAGCTGAATGAAGATTATAACAAGTGGATTACAATTAATTGTCAAGCATGTCAAGACATGTTTGAACCAAACAAAATTCTTTGCTTTTCACCATTAAACTCTGTGATTGGTTGAAATCAAGGAGTAATTGACAGCACGTAATAACTCCACCCATTTTTGGTTTCATTCTTCCATTATTAGCTAATTATTTCAGCACAAAGAATTCTACAGACCCACAGCGCTTTAATGTGTAATTTTCCACAGTACAATGATGCTGATACTGACAGGTGTGTTCAGCCTCATCTTCACAAGCGTATGTAACACAAAGACCCAAGTCTTCACCCTTAAGAAATCCAGCAAAACTCACTTCTCTACGTCATGTTTGACGAGTCATAGCGGGGCTGAACTGTAGCCGTGTGACCAGGAGACTATGAAATCACCCTAATTATGGACTCTTAGGGTTCATCACACACACTCAACCACTCTCTCTCTCTCAATCTACCGGCTACACCTCTGCACAGGAATCGCTGAAAAAAAAAAACACACACACACCTCATATGAAAGACATGAACATAAAAGGCCCATTGTCTCACGAAAGGAGGCAATGATGCGCGTTACCCACACGATCAAACAGGCAATTCCCCTTCCCCTCACGACGGATGTGGCTGCCGCTGTTTGCCATTCACCGCGCAGTCACGCCAGAAACCCGGCAATATGCTCAAACATTCACGGTGTCCATGTTGACCCAGCGCACAATAAAACAGCAAACAAGCAGCTGACAAACAATCCCCTCTACTTGCAAAACAAATGGTACGGAACACTAGCGACATATGGGCACTCTCCTCTAGAGGAAGAGAAACTTTGGCAATGTGCAAAACTTGGGCACAAAAACCTGTTCTGATCATGAATCAAACCGAGACAAAAAGAAAAAGATATGACATCGGAATCTGCTCCAGGTGTTCGTTTCAGTCATTTAGAAATTATGCAAATGTCCCATATACATTCATAAATAAGGCATTTGTCATGATGAGAAATTCAATTTGTATAGATTTGTCCACAAATGCATTACAGCTTAGCATCAGGTAGCTTTTGCACCAGAATCAAAGACATGAGGAGGCAGCAAAATCAGCACATTCCAGCAACATCCAGGAACTTACCGATCTGCATCTCCATGGTGGTCATTTTGTTCTCTGAAGGGAAAAGGATCTTTGGTGGCTTGTCCGTCAAAGGGGCTAAAAGAAAAAGAAAGAGGAAAAAACACTTTCAGAAGAGTGACAGCCATTTCATGCTACTGCAGTTTCTCACAAACAAAAACACACAAAACTGCTGAGGTGGAAAATGTGTAATACAAAGATATATGAAGTCTGTATCATTAGCGAGGTGTCAAAAACAAAGCAAATAAACAAACAGAAAAAAAAAACTATGGCTGACAGCCACTGTCACAAAACACAGCTGTCCATGTCAAACCCTTACACAAACTTCATTTTAATTTTTTCTATATTAATTTTCATGTTTTGAATACAATGCAGCCATCTCTCAGGCCCCATCCAAGCACCTCCCTGAAGCCTCCCCACCTCCCCTGCTGGCGATGCTTCACACCCCACATCGATACCTCCCTCTGCCCCTTATGGCCATGTCACCCTGAATACACCCTTGCTCCAATGTAGCCACACATTTACCACTCATCCTTGTGCCAGATACAGAAATTCAGTGCATTCAGCTGACGCACTTATCCACTGCAACTTAGAGAAGTGCAACGGTGACTGGGCATTGTATATTTGAGGGCCAACGTTTTGGTTCTTTCATCTCTATTATTGAGTGGTCAAATTAGGCTTTTAAAACACCAGCGGACTGTTTAGCTGTGTGTATTTCTGCACTTATGTTGAACAGTCAATTCAGCGAGTCATGCCAAGACTTTGAATCCTGTGCCCTTGGCTTGTGGGCCATGGTCGTTAGCCTGGTGAACTAATCAGGTCTTTTCCTGCATCATGCAGTTTGAAACCCCAGGTCCATACACAGAGCATCACCAGCCTGGAGAAGGGAGTGCGCCAAGTAAAAATTCACCCCACTGAGCAGAAAAATCAACCCAGACGGACCAAACCAGCCTCTTGTCTCTCCTAAAACTCCTTCATTAACTTCTGCTCCAAGAGCCGCGGTGTCAAGATGCCTCAAAAGTTTGCAAGACGACCGTTCCCGCCAAAGCAAATGGCTTCAGCACCCAGGGGTCTGGAAGCCACAACGATTCAAAGGAAGCAGCAGAGAAGAAGCGTGGAGCCGGGATTAAGGTCAGACAGCGGTTACTGTGTGGAACTCGCACCACCAGCGCATCATTATACGGGCCCTGGAGAGCACGGATACCTATTTACAGGAAGTCCTCAAGGACGACAAGCCGTCGTAATCCTTTTAACACTCATGTGCCAGCATGTTGTTCTGTGTACTTGCATATATTCTTGTGTCCGTATTATATTTGTGCAAATAAATGTGTGTGTGTGTGTGTGTGTGTGTGTGTGTGCATGTTGTTCCTATTGAAAACTAAGATGAATCCAGACAGTTAAAACAATGGCATCTTTTCCTTGTGTCAAGTAAATTTCTATCTTTGTGCTCCATTACTCACACTCCTGATGACATGAGAACACAACCTATTAAATAATACATTTGTGCATTTATTTTTCATAAAGAGACAGCGAGAGAAATGGGAGAGGCAGAGAGGGAGACAGAGCAAGAGGAGAATGAACTCTACAGCTCTTCCAACATGAACATTTAAATCATATGCAAGAAGTCTGATCCAAAATTACAGAGACAGACATGAACTAATGGTCTATGTCTGCTACGTCTTTATACAGACAGTCACTGTGTAAGTGTTTAAGATGGCCATGAACAACTCACTTGTCAAGACATCCAGGAATATCTTTCCATTCCTTCTGCAAGGCAGTTTTCATAAAGACTTATTTTCTCTCCTATTGAAAATTCGTTTTGAGTAGTGTTTTGAAATGGCGTTTCAAACCCTGGCATGAAGGAGAACACATTTGTCTGCTTTCCAAAGTCAGTGTTGCACCGAGACTTCAGCCTGTACACACAGAGCACACCCCTAGACCTTAGCCTTGTGCTCTGGTAGCGTTTTATACTGTAGGTTAAACTGTTGTTGGCACTTTGTCGGAGGCAGAGTTTGATGGGGCTCAGGTTGACACACCAGCCTCATATTTCATTTTATATTATCTCACTTGGAAGAATTCCTGCTCTCCTGTCGTCTCCAGCCCAGGTACGGACCACAGTGCTTGCGTGGCTGTTACCGGGGAGAATGAGGTATCATGATGCAAACAACGGGCAGGGCAGCAATCAGGTGTCAATCACTGAGCCATTGAACCAATCAAAATCATCCATTACTCACAAGACAGTAACTGGCAACTTACAGTAGCTCCGCCCATGTTTGGTGTCGTGTACACTCAGTCCCTCATCAACAGAATGAGGCCTTTTTGATGTTCCAAATGGAAGATTTATTCTATTTACTTTATTTGATTTTTTTCTGTGCGGAGAGTACAATTAAGAGCTGAGAAGCAATGTAAACCAGCACATGATGTACCTCTCCAAGAACAGCCATGGATCAGATCCATAAGGCATTTACCAACATACCAGTCAGATAGGGAGCAAGAGAATATGAAAACACAAGGCTTTAAAAAGAGATGCAAAATGCAAACTCATTCTAATTTGTGTTCTCCTGTTTCCTGAAAGTTTTCTTTCTTTCTTTCCATCTTGCCGGTCTGCAGAGGCAGGTAAACAATTTAGTCCATCCAACGAATTATTTCATTTATGGATGCGAGTCTTGTAAACTAAATGACAGCACCAACGCCAAATTGGACCAATTCCTTTCCAAATGTCCTAAATGGAACAGGAAATTGAGATGGCTGACCACAATGATGAATGAGTAACCATCAAGAGATGAGCCCAGAATATCCACGCAACATCAGGCAAGAGGAGGAGCAGGGCTGAGACAACGGACATATTATATACAAGGAAATATATACAGAGAAAGACTGATGAAAACAACTGTATCATAGCTTTTACATGGGGGTGGTGGGTATGAAACGGGTCACCATGCTTCAGAGTGAGAGAGTGAGGAAGAGAACGCATAACAGAAAGGGAGAGAGTGAATAAGAGAAAAGAGGAAAGAAAGGAGGAGAGGGGCAGAATAAGACAAAGGGAGGGAGAGGGACAGGGGCAGAGAGCGAGAGAAAGAATGAATAATGGTGAACTAAAATGGAAGTCTTCACACAAAGCAAAAAAAAAAGAAAAACTATAAGTAGAGGCAGATAAAGCCCTAAGAGGAGACACTGCTGCCTTAAGAACCCCTCGGCCCGTGGAGAGCAGGGAAGGTAAAGTAACCTTTAAGGCCCTGATAGCGAGAGAGCGTGTGCCACATGAATTAATGAAACAGGTTCAAGGACAAGCTAGAACACTTGTCTGACTTTTTTCCCTTCCGTCAGCTCCTCCTCCATCACAATCCGCCAAAGGTTCCGCCGACCACTAAAAGACGACCGAAAGGTCCGACAGGCACAGCCAAAATCTACACAGGGCGCTCTCCAAGACCGTAAATGTCTGGCTCGGGTCCACTTATTTTAAGATACTATAAAAATGTTCTGGATTCAGACTTTAATCACAGGTAAAGTCTGCCCAGGTGCAGAAATTAGAACTTCAAAAGGTCAAAAAAAAAAAAAAAAAAAAAGTGAGTCACACTTTTCAAAGCACAGTTTCCCTGCTCACCCTCACATAGTGCAGGAGCTCCAATTAAAGCACAGCTAAAACACACATGCTCCACACTCTGGCCCGCTCCTTATGATTATTCCTTAATTAGTTCTCTTCTTCAAAGTGTCAACAGAAAGTACTTACATCTCAGTTTCTTCTTAATCAGTAAGACTTAATAAGTAGGCTTCTGTTGTGACAAGTGGAAACTCTGTGAGACAAGCGGATCCAAGTAAAGAGTTTATATTACTGCTCTCTAAATAGAAAATGTACAGACTTAACCTAACCATTACTCTGGTTTCCTTCTCACAGACTTTCTGCACAAACACAAATCTTAAAGAATGGCAGAACTCACCAGTTCAGTCTTTATTTTTATAATTTGAGCCTTTTGTTGTGAACTTCTTGTATGGAGTTCAGAGGAGTTTCATCCGTCAATCACATGAAAATGTGTTAGCAGTTGTGAAGCAAATATGACACAATGTGATCACATGATACACACCTATGAGATAATGTGATCACATGATACACACCTATGAGATAATGTGATCACATGATACACACCTATGACAATATGTGAAAGTATGATACACATATCTGAAAATGTGTGTTACACATTTGGAAACGTGTGGTACAAATGTGGTCAAGTGATATACATTCACCAGCAAAATGTCCAAAAAAATGTGTGTCAGAATTCACCGCAGAGGTTCAGACCAGGGTCAGACAATACTCAGAGGGGAAGACAGATGTGATATCTACACCAAATGCTTAATTACCCTCCAGCCCAGAGAGGCTATCGCTCTTCTGCTTCCCCCAGCCGGGGCACTCTCCACCCTGCAGCATGGAGAGCCAGGCACTGCGATTAGCCACAGTTACATTTCCCCCGACCAGGGGGTGATCCATCACAAGTACCGTCATTAACACTCTCGTCTCAGCCCTTTCTTAATTACGAGTGAGGGCAAGAGGAGACCCAGACTGACTGCACGGCAGCAATTAAACGACACGTCCGTCCCCCTGGCCCACGTACCGGGCTGGTCTCTGGACACTATCTGATTAGCATCAAGTGCTCGGTAACCAAAAGAAAAGCTAAACCTTATGATTTAGTGAGTCAGAGGATGGAGTTTCATGAGTCATTGACTTGCTTTCAATGAATCAAAAGGTTGTGCTTGCCACATGAAAGTGCAATGATTGGTTCAAATAATTCTATCAGTGATAGCTATAAGGACCACTGCCCATTTTTCTAGACAGCTAGAGAGATCAATATGTGAACAGCACAGGGAGAATACTGCAATATATAATAAATATATAGATGTCAGTATTTTTTTCGACCAAAACTATACTAATCATAAACATATAAAAAGATTCAAACCTGCAACCCATTCAGTTAAGCAGCCATGGCCTTGATCACTATGGCAGACTCTTTCCTCATCACTGCTTTGCTTTGTGGCATTTCTTTTTGTGTTTTGTTTTGCTTTGTTTTTTTTCCCCCAGATGGGGTCTACTCTTCAGGGACAGGATGGCACACAGTACAGCGGGTAGAGAAGAAGTTCAGCAAAGTTTGCATGACAAAGGAGAGAGGAAAAAAAAAAAATCTTTGAAAGGTGAAGCAGTGCTCCTTCACATACTTTCTGCTCTAGTTGTCTCCTGTCTGGATCCAGGCGGATTTTATGTGTGCGTGTGTGTGTGTGTGTGTGTGTATCTGTGTGTGCGTGTGTGTTCTGCTGCTTCTCTCCCACACAGAGGTTGGTTCTTCATTATTAATTCCTGCACTGGCTGCGGGCGGCTCAGTGCCAGATCACAGGGTTATTCTGGGCACACTCTCAGCACAAGCTCATCTCTACTGACTGCTCTGAACTTTGGAGGACTGGGTCAGGCCTAGGGGCTGAACTCTATGGTGCTAACACTAGATACATGCATGTCTGTGGTAACATTCCCCCTGGCCTGGCAGGTCTACGTCTCCACAGCAACCAGTCATGTTTCATATTTCATCTGCTCTACTCTAACTCTACTCTGCTCTGCTCTACTCCACTCTAACGCTACTCTGCTCTGCTCTAAATCTAATCTAACTCTACTCTGCTCTACTCTAAATCTAATCTAACTCTGCTCTGCTCTACTCTACTCTAAATCTAATCTAACTCTACTCTGCTCTCCTCGAGCTCTACTCTGCTCTTCCTCTCTGCACCATCCTCCAGTCTGCAGTCCATTGTCTCAACACAGTGATGAAAATATAAATAATCCGTTCACCCATAGTGAGCAACTTTTTAAATTGTGCGAGACAGAAACAAAGATCACCGCCAGACGAGTGATGTTTTTCATCTAATAGCCATTTAAGGCATGCATATAAACGGCATTGGACAGAATACATTACCATGCCTCTGCAACTAGCAAGTCTACCTTAAAAAAAAAGTGGTGGGTTCCCTGGAAATCCAGCCAACTTTGGTAAATATTAAGACACACAGGCCTTTCCATCGACGAAACGAGCTCCAACTCAACGGACACCTGTACCTGTCTGCGAACTCAAAGAGACTCCTAAGTGTGTTTACTTCAGCATGTTTGCCAAACTTCTCCAGCTGCCTTTGTAAGTCAACTTCGCGGAGTACCCCCCATGGCTCAGGAGTTGGTTGAGGATTTTGAAGTGTAAAAAAGAAATGGCTCATCCTGTAACTCTCCACCACCAGAGCTCTGAAATGCAGAGTCATCCTGAAGGTCTATCATATCCTTAGTATCCTGATATCCCATTTGTATAAATATATATATTTTTTATTTACTTATTTGTGTTTGTTTAGCTCTTAATGGCTGACAACTAAATGAGCTGGAACAGAATTCTAAAGCATTTTTAAATTACAATTTCAGCTTCAAATGGATGAGTCATCTAGAAATGAGGAGGAGAAGATTTCTCACTGAAAAAAAAGGGTTGATTGATTATGGCATAGAGGCTTAGGGGGAATCTCCCATCGCAGGGTGGGTGTGATCCTCAGATAGGCACTGCGAGAAGTGGGGGAAGAAGACAGTGCTGACGCATGCTACAATGCTACAATGGGGGGGGGGGGGGGAGTACCCTGTGACCACCACATCAGTAACTGTGTTTAAAACCAGAAGGCAAGGGTGGGGGGGGTGGAAGGAATCGGCTAATCGCATTGTCTTATCAGTTCTCCATCGACAGCAGTGGGTGATCAATACGTCGCAGGATTACACGTTAATACACTGCTGCCGCTCTGCATGAATGGCGAGGCACCTCAGAACGGCTTTCTTTACCTTCTGATCCCCCTCTCTGTCAGTGAGTCCATGGGAGCCAGACAAACAGGCCCGTCTGGGCTCATTAGCCCCTAACTACCCTGCAGTGGTGGACTGATAGGCACGCACCAGCATACGCAGTACGCCCACCTAAACTAACATGGGCTTTGGAGATGCAGTATGCCCACCTCCTCAGACAGTATACCCACCTATTAGCCTTATTACCATTCATACATATGGGCTTTGGAGTTACAGTATACCCACCTCCTCAGACAGTATACCCACCTATTAGCCTTATTGCCATTAATACATATGGGCTTTGGAGTTACAGTATACCCACCTCCTCAGACAGTATACCCACCTATTAGCCTTATTGCCATTAATACATATGGGCTTTGGAGTTACAGTATGCCCACCTCCTCTGACAGTATACCCACCTATTAGCCTTATTGCCATTAATACATATGGGCTTTGGAGTTACAGTATACCCACCTCCTCAGACAGTATACCCACCTATTAGCCTTATTGCCATTAATACATATGGGCTTTGGAGTTACAGTATGCCCACCTCCTCTGACAGTATACCCACCTATTAGCCTTATTGCCATTAATACATATGGGCTTTGGAGTTACAGTATGCCCACCTCCTCAGACAGTATACCCACCTATTAGCCTTATTGCCATTAATACATATGGGCTTTGGAGTTACAGTATACCCACCTCCTCAGACAGTATACCCACCTATTAGCCTTATTGCCATTAATACATATGGGCTTTGGAGTTACAGTATACCCACCTCCTCAGACAGTATACTCACCTATTAGCCTTATTACCATTAATACATATGGGCTTTGGAGTTACAGTATGCCCACCTCCTCAGACAGTATACCCACCTATTAGCCTTATTGCCATTAATACATATGGGCTTTGGAGTTACAGTATACCCACCTATTAGCCTTATTGCCATTAATACATATGGGCTTTGGAGTTACAGTATGCCCACCTCCTCAGACAGTATACCCACCTATTAGCCTTATTGCCATTAATACATATGGGCTTTGGAGTTACAGTATGCCCCCCTCATCAGAAAGGACATTTACCTCTTCAGTTACCACTATACCACCACTGCCCTGCATTTCAGCTCTTTCTGTCCATATGAGTGGGAATGTAAAATTACAGTTTGGGAAGTGGGCCTGTAACTTGAGGTGGGCCTTTTGCTCTCCAGGATGGTGCCGGCTGCCATTTCACATTTCAGCAAGTTCCTTAGCCGGAAGATTTCAAGTGAACATCTGACTGTACAAATGGATGGAATGTAAGACCGTGAGCCATCTAAGTGGCTCTAGATCAGACCGTCTGCCAGGTAAATAAATAATGTAGCGTCATGTCATGTTGTACACATGTAGCTGTGCGTAGACGCTACATTAGCTGACAGAGTGAAAAACTAACACAACGCCTGATGGAACAATGATCACCTCTTGGCTTATGAGCGTTTGTGTTTCATAACCGAGTAGGAGTTAGGAATATGTATTAGAGGAAACAAGGCAATTGTGTATACATAGCTCCAAAAATGTAATAAATGTACATCCAGTTATCATTCATAGAGTTGGAATACTTTCAAGATGGATATAAAACCTCATCTTTTAGCATTATTGTTTGTAAAGTAGTTATGTATTCACATTACGCAAATTAAACTTTATGACAGTCACACCTCACTACAGTGTAATTTCTACATCGTCTGCAGGAAAGAGGAGGGCAGCAGTCTTTCCTGTTTAAGAGAGCCATCCATCCAGAAAAAGGAGGAGGAAACAACAGTGGAACGTGACCGCCTCCATTAATTACCAACGCAAACCAGAGGCTCAGCGAACTGCCTACTTCTCTCCATCACGTAACGACAGCCAAGAAAACCTCATTATGCTAATTACCATTCCATTATGGAAAAAATGCATCAATTACCACAGATCATAAAGAGATACCATTTTAAAAATCCACCAAACATATTAATTCTCTGAAATATTAACTCTACTGCACACGTGCAGAGTACAATGGGAGTGTGAAAATAATACAAACAAAAACATAACAAAAGAAATAATAGGCTCTTTCTGCATAGAATAGACACACAATAAACAAAAAACATTTTTTTTTCAAATCTGTAAACTATGCAATTAGATATGTTCATAATTATATAAGAACTAACATCAACAACAAAAATAACGGGAATCATAATTGACAGTCATCACCCCAAGAACCAGAGGTGAAACAAACCCATTTTAAAATTCTACATGTAAAAGACTACATTATTCTCCCACCTCCTACTATTTAAAAATGCTGCTTTAAACATAAATATAATATATATTATATATATATCTTATATATATTATATATATATATATATATATATATATATATATATATATATATATATCTGCTAAAAAGTAATAATAGTTTCATTCTGAAAGATCCCTTTTTCTGTGCACGTAATCGCTAATTTCCAGAGGACCATTTCTCTGATGTGTCTTTGCCTCCAACAGCTCGTCTTCCAGCGTCTTTAATGCATGGCATTAAATTCTGAACACCTTTCGACGTTGTTTGGTCTCTCATTTTAACTCTCCTCTGGTGTGAATCATTGATTGGTCACTGCTTTTGAGCGCAGGCTGCATTCCAGCTCTTATGGTTTTCCTAGGAACACGTGGCCTGCAGCAGGACTTTGCTGCTGGAGTAAGAAATCTGCTGATGTTTTTCGCATCGATTGGCGCGTGGGCCAATCATGGCGTTCTGATGACTCATCACGGCACATCAGAAACTGGAGCTGAAAGACGTCAGGAGGCCTCAGCTCTGTTTATTGTGTGTGGAAAATCAATTGCTTGATCAAAAAAAAAAAAATTCTAAGATTTTGAGAGAAAAATAAATATTTATATTCAGGGGTGTTTTCTGCATGAACAGTACTTCATGAGGCCTGACTGACAGAAGGGGTCCATCTCTGTGTGGTAACTGGACAGTGTATCGTCACTGTGGTAACGATCGCTGTACCTGCTAACATAGAGCACTCTGAGATTCAACAGCAAGTTGTGAGAGAGCAAATAAGGTTGCTTAAACAGCATATTTTTCTCCGACTTATTTTTCTTTGTGAAAATCAATCACTTGATCAAAGAAGAGTCAAACTCGGAGGAAAAGCACATAAATCCTTCTTGAAGTTTTGGATCTTAATCTCTGTCATTGATACCAACCATATTTGGATAAAAAAGCTGAATTTTAATAAAGTAAATAACTTATGAATGCATGCTCACCCCAAAGCTCATGCACTAAAATATACTTGAAATTTGCAAAAAGAAAATATGTGGGGTGAAGAAAAAGCAGGGTAGAACCCAAACAAACGAACAGAGTCTCTTCAAAGGTTATGCAATTCAATCAAACTGGACTTCAGTCTTTTTAAGGGCATATGTTATTCTATTTTAAAATGCAAAAAAAAAAAAACCCACACACACATTGCAAAGGACATGATTGTCATCTATAACATAGAAAATACTCAAAGACACTAGGCTAGTTATGTAAAGTCTGATTGAGTCAAAATTTAGAACTGAATTTTTGAATTGATTTGACCTTTATGGCCAGTATACTCATACTTGGATTATTGTCCAGCAGCATCTTCAGACTACAAGTTGAAAAAAAATTACTATCGCTGAAAAATATTAAGATGGCTCCTTTAACTCTCACTTATGAATAAATGCAAAATGTAGAAAGGTTTTTTTTTTCCTCCACAAACAGCATGGCAAGTTAAATGTTAAATGTTTTATTCACAGGCAGGATTATTCAGACTGCAGGTGAATGGTAGATTAATGATTTTGGTAATTGCTGACTTCACCAACACTATCTGCATAAAAAATCATAATAATAATAAAAAACTAATAATTATATGTAATTGTGAGTTAAGGTTAAGGACAGGCACAAAGCAATTCCAGGTCTTTATCTGATGAATTCATTCAGATCGATTCTGTGGGAGGAAACCAGTGTTCATGGAAAAGGGCAGCGAATGTTCAACTAATGTTATTGGACCTGTCAACTTTTCCCAAAATGCTATGGGGCTAAACCAGACCTGAAATACTTTTATGTGCTGCTTTCGTGTATTTCCTGCATATTGACAAATTTTTGGAAGATGGATTTTTTTTTTTCACTTTGCTCAGGTCTAGATCTGTCCTCTAGCTTACAGCTACAGGGGACTCTGGTACTCATCGCAATTTGAGAGGCCTTGACAGTGTGCGAAGGCAAGAGCAGAAACATCATTAGAGAAAAATCATTAGCTGTGTAGTGGCTCAGTGATATTTATGTATGACTAAAACATGCCACTAAAATGTTTAGCTATAAAGTAATGCATGAACAAATCAGGTTTTTTTTTTCCCTCGTTTCCAGAATTGACGCCCTCTTGAGACAGAAGTGGTGTGTGTTTCTTTAATGCTTATGTTTTCAGTGTCATCAACATGCATTTTGTGCCAAATGTGTGCAGCCAATTCCCCCAAGCATGGGACAACACACATTTCCAGGTCAAACCTCACATTCACTGGGCAGACAACGTTAACGCAGATTTATTGCATAAGTAAACGCTGTGTATATCCAATCTGGTGTAAATTCAAATTAGGACCACAGTTCAGCCTAAGGTCAGGTGGAGGGAGATGGAGTTGCCATTTTAGATTACATAAATCTCCTCTCGTGTCCTATCTCATATACAAATGATATTCCCCCCTTTACCCGTTTGTTGTTTGCCGGAGCTTCAGTAGTTACTTAAATGCGCTTTAATCAAAGGAACGCGTGACAGTCGTCATGCCGCACAATGCAGCGGAGTCCCAAGGATGTCAGTTCTGTAATCATTCAGCAAAAATCCAATTTCTGTTCTGGAGTGCATGGCTTCCTGGATTTTTCAGGCAGATTATTCACGATGAGAGACTGAGGGTGAATAGTAGATTAATGATTCGCTCGGCTTGACTGTTCGGATCATTGGGTTTTTCTTAGACTGCCGGGTTTTTTTTTCCCCCCCCACCCGCTGAAATTGATTAAAAGGTACCTGGGTAAACAGAACACAGCGTATTTACTGAATGTTTGATTTATTCATCTTTTGAATTCTGCTTTAATTGGTGTTAAATCAAATGACAAATCCGATTATAGCCTTTGATCGTGTGTTGTATAGCATGCACCAGAGTATGTGCATGTGTGTGTGTGTGTGTGTGTGTGTGTGTGCTTGCTCAAAAACATGACCGTTGCCATTTCTGTGGGTGTGAATGAGTGGTTCTCATGTGGAGGAGAACATGCCACCGCCAGGGCTGGATGCCATGGAGCTCCCCCACGGCACCCCTACCTCCCAGGGGCTAAGATGGCCTCAGTGAACAGTGGGGAAACATTAACACAAAATGGGTTAGAGTCCCATTCATGCTTCATTACAGAGCACTTCAGGACACAAGTGCATACTTATTATGGACAGTGGAAAAGGTACAAAGCTGGTTACATGAGATTTTAAAATTTCTATACCTTTTTGGTTTTACTAACCCATCAAAATCCCCAGACCTTTCCTCCCCTCTGCAGTCTCATGATCCTGGCTGCTAAAGGAGTAGATGGGCCTGGGGCAAGCCATTTGGTTGGGGAAAGTTGATTTGTTGGGGAAATTGCATTTGTTTGGGGAAATTGCATTTGGTTGGGGAATTTGCATTTGTTTGGGGAAACTGCATTTGGTTGGGGAAATTGCATTTGGTTGGGGTAATTGCATTTGTTTGGGGAAATTGCATTTGGTTGGGGTAAGTGCATTTGGTTGGGGTAATGCAGTGTCACTGTGGCACTGGGTTGGTGCAGTGAGTGCCAGTGCATTAATGAGGGCTGGATATCTTTTCATGTGAAGTTGTGCTGGAATAGTCCTTTATCACAGAACCTTGAGGTGGCCAGCTAAGGTGGGCTAACTAGGGCTACTGATGCATGTTTTATTTAGCCAGTAAAACCTTTCACGGTCAGCTAATGTTGGTTAGCTAATTAAACACAATTGTGGTAAATGCATAAAAGTTTAATGTGACACTAAATCTGACAGTATCACAGATACAATTGTTCAAAGACCTGTGAGTTTCGAAAATCACCGGCGGTTCCTGCAAATATAGCATCTAACCATTGAGGAAACTGTTTCTTTCCTGAATGAACAATATAATGTTCTTAAGATATTTGAGGAACGTTCACATGATAACATTAAGTCGAAACCCAGTGAGAATCTAACCCAAAGAGTCCCACCCATGCCTTTAAAATGTTTGGTCAGAGGCTGCACTTGCTCCACCCTGGCAGGGTATAATCGGGGCAAACTGGTGAGTTGTGTTGGTCTTATCGCTCTCTGGCGGCCCCTGCAGGTCAGGTTGGGTGCCTGCATAATGCATCATTATGACCTCATAATCCTCCGATGACATGGGCAGTGTGCACCCGGTGGTGCATCCACAGTGTGGAAAGATACAAGATTAGTCGTCAGGCGAATTGGAGGAGTCATGAGACAATGGCAACACCATCGATGAGCTTGTAGTTGAGGCTGATTTTACCCTGGCATTTACTTCGGCAAAATTACAGAGCGCAGTTTCAGCGAGGACTTTACTCCCATGGCAATGCCTCACAGCACAGTTTACAATTTAGTCATTCAGACGCTCTTATCCAGAGCCATAAGAGCGTCGAAAATTACAAGCTGGTAATATAAATACAGTTCGCTGTGATAGAGAGCAAGTCTTTTCACAAAGATAGCCATTACCCTGCCTGGAAAGATATCTGTTTAAGGGATCTGTGGTCTAAGGTCATTCAAACTCTGCTTACATATGCTAAACATTTTGAAAACATGCTTGATACTACTGATTAGGCCAAATTAAACACTCAAAGGGGAAAAGTAAAATGACTCCAGATCACATAACAAGAATAATTAAACATTAATATGACAAATTGTGCAAATAGTCAGTACCCCAATACGATGCATTTGAACAATGACATTCACCTCAAAAAATGCCTTCCAAAAAATAATGTAAACTTTTTTTTCTTGTGACTGCTATACCTTATTGCTTATTAGATATGTTTGACACATGTAGCTAAACATTGTCACATGACAGTGATTGCTCATTTTCTACTTGTGTATGCTTACCACATGTAATTTGTTAAAGAAATAATGCCATTGAGATCCTAAGGGTTAAGGAAAACGTGTTCATTGAGCATTGCATGCGTATTATTTATAAGCATGTAAGAATGTTTCAATAGTTCATTACTGCTGCACCCCCCTGTGAAGCAGGTGCTTCCTCCTGGTTAATCTGGCTTGATTGACTTGACAATCGCATAATCGATTCAGACTTCACCGAAGGTCTGGGCGCGCGGGAGGCTTTGTTTATTCTCTCTGTCCTTAATAAAGCCGAGAGCAGCCAGTGGACCTGGAGAGCTAATCGCGAGCGGAGGGGGCTTTTGCCACCTCACGGGGTGGGGGCGGGTAACGCTTTAACAAAAGGCAGGTACGGTCCTCGAGGAAACGGACCCTCCCAGGTGACCCGCGCGTCGCGTGGAAACAGCCGAGGGTAATGCTCATTTGGCAGCGGACGGCACGCTTTCTCTCCCGCTCCCGGTAAACCGGCGGACTTGTTCCAGTTAGGTGCGAAAATGCAAGAGAACAGTGTCCTTTATCAGAGAATAATTGGGTCCCGCAGGTCTACAGCGACTGCAGAGGGGGACAGACTGAAAGAAGGAAGGGGAAACTTCTGGAAACAAGGAGAGCAATAAAGAAAGTTTCTGTAGGCCTTTGGCGTCAGTTCATTTCCAGCTCCTCAGAACGAAACTGAAGACAGACCTTCTGTCTGCCTTCAATAGATTCCTCATTTGCACCACTACAGATGAGAAAGAGGAAATATAACATTCTTTTCCTTAAAGCTTTCCTCTCCTTTCAGTCCATAATTTCATACGTTTCCATTCATTTCTGAATTCTGTTTTCTGTAGTTGTCTACAATTCAGGTGCATTCTTTTCATGAGCCTTTGGTTAGATGGAGGATCATGTGCTAAGCTGATTGATAGTAAGTCTGACACATACAAGCACACACACACACGCACACAAACAAACGTGACGTAAGTTTCAGTTTTTTTCCACAGAATACTTACTACTCAAACTCAAAATATTCCACCGACAAATGAAACTGAAGTCAAATTTTACATACATCCAAAAAAAAAAAAAATCAGAAATAATGAATAAAAGATTGATTTAAGCAAAGCTATGAAATGACAGTGATTATACGTGGGCTTATTCTAAAGGCAGATTTGACAGGGCTTGGGTCTTGTGCATGTCATGTGCGTTTCAAAACACAGTAATTAGGATGAAAACAGGCAGATGAATGGGAAAGGATTAGCTCATGGGAAAAGACAGCCTCTTTTCAGTCAAACAACATAATGTATGCCCGCTTGGCGCAGTGCCCTGCAAAAGAGGGTAATCGACTAAATAGGAAAGCTGCCATTTCACAACATAAACAGATAGAATTAGTTCGACTTGACAGATGACCGCTGAATCGATGAATTAAATCATGAACAGGCAACTTTTTCTCTCTCCTTAACAGGGGCAGAGTGATTTCAATTTGAAAAGTAAATTCCTTGGAAAGTTGACCGTGATGATTGCAATATTTTGCAGAGCCAATTTTATAACGCTAATTTAAATTTAAAGGAATTATGACTAAGTGAGCATAAAAATAAAGCCCCCATCATATTTCAAGAGAAGTAGCCTATATATTCATACGAACACTGTATAAAAAATGATCTGGATTAATTTTTAATGTTATTTTCATATTTCTGAACCCCTGCACAATGAAACTCTAACCCAGGAAACATGAGCATAAGTGCCTCACCTGCTGTGAGGTACAGTGCTACTGTTAGAATTGCTAGCAATATCACTGCCTGTGCACCTATCATGTAAAAGTTTAACTGTGGCAGCTGTTGAGTCCACAAGTTACATTCCTGCACTGGAGCCCAGCAACACAGACGAACGTCGCAGCTGCCAGATGCTCTCCATGTTCCATTTTCACAACACAATGTGGACGCAGACTTGTTGGTGAGGAGAGTTGGAAACAAGCTTCAGCACGGTGCAAAGACATTTCAGAATAAGCTGGACCACTGTCCTGAACATGCTGTACAGCGCTGTGCGGGCTGACATTTGGCCGGTTTGTTTTTGAATGTTCCTCCACACTTTCCCACTCTCCGCTCTGTCTAATTAGTGAGGACAGTTGACCTGAGCGGTGAACCCCGCTGCTGTAAGTGTTACAGCCAGATAAAAGCATCCTGTTTGTGTTTGTGTCCATCATTCTGCTACCTGGGTTTGACTTTAAGTGTATGTGTGGGTGTGTTTTTGTGCTTGAATTTGTGTGTGTGTGCGTGCATGTGTGTGTAGCCACGTGTGAGTTGCATGAATGAGTGTGGGTGTATAAATGTGTTCATATTTGTGTGTATATTTGTGTGTGCATATGTACATGAGTGTGTGTGTGCATGTGTGTGTGTGTGTTTGTATGTGTGTATGTTTGTGCATGCGTTCATGTGTGTGTATGTGTGTGTGCATGTGTGCATGTGTGTGTGCATGTGTGCATGTGTGTGCGTGTGTGGATGTGTGTGCGTGTGTGTGTGTGTGTGTTCAGCGGGTTCGTTCCTGGAACCACGAACAGAGTCATGGCTTTGGACTGACTGATGATCAGACTGCAGAGAGCCTTTGATCCCCACGGGCACAGTGGCCTGGCCCCTCTCTCATTGGATCGCACAGCGATACAGTATCAAACCCCGAACATAGCCACAAGAGTGCTCAAACATTTCCCTGCATTTAAATGGCACGGCATGAGCCATTGCACATCACGGTACTGTTACTGAGATCTACCAAAGGTCACACTGCATGATAATTGGTAGCAGGGAAGCTAACATACATACACCAAATACCTCAGAACACAGTAATATAAACAGATTACATAACGCTAATATTATTCACGGTTCTCCTATTTTTTTAAAACCCTCAAAGGATTTGACTAAAGGAATCACAACGAACTTCATAACATGAGAAAAAAAATGAGCATAACTATAGCTGGCAAAGAGAGACCATTACCGACTGCAGTGGAATGTTAATTGTTCAAACAGAATCCCACAGAGATTGCCTGGTACTAATAAATCAAAAGCTGTTCTGGACAAACAGCCAATAATTTTCATTGAGCAAGTGCTCCTGGGATACGTGCATAAGAGCGACGCAAGTGATATCTATGCTCTGAACAAAATATATGCTGCAGATTACATAGCAACTGATTTGAGCATACCCGATATGCAGTGCTGCAAGCACTAAGATTACCTGCTAAAATAGGGCATACCCAAAAATGGTAATTGGTTCATAATTGGCCAGGTACAGTATATGCAAAGAGGCATGCAAACACACAGGCAGATTGATAAATGAACAAACTAATAAACAAGTATGGTATGTAGGCATTTCTGACATAAAGGAGTGGTGTTGACTGCCGGATCCTGTTAGCCTCAGTGTGTGCGGAGAGACCTGTGTGAGACAGCGTTAATCCCACACCTTATGAGAACCACACAAACACAACAGGCCACAGGCTGCAGCACTGCAGAGGGAACAAATCTATAGTGTGGGAATGTGCTGATCTCCATCAAATCTATTCACAGATACAGACACAGAGGGGTTTGTGTGTACTGGGAACAGGTACAAACACACATTCTCATGAACACAGACACACACATTCAGGCAATTTCACACTTAACATTTCAATACAGAGGGACACATGCTGTTATGTGTACGAATACACACGCGCGTAAACACACATACGTGTATGCACACATGAGCAAACACGCACTCACACACCCGTAAGCACATGTGCATGAACACACACACATACACGCATGCATGCAAGCACGAACGCACACATACACACACACACACACACATCAGAGGCAGAAACACAGTGAATCACACAGAGAGGAGTAGGAGTGGAGTCTGGCTGTGGAAGGTCTCAGTGCCCGGGCCCAAACCCAGCCCCTGGAATTAGCAGAGCAAAACTGCCCCCTGCTCCAGGAAGAGAGCAGCATAAGAGCCATTTCAGCAGGGTTAATGATGGATTGAAAAGATTACTCTGACAGGGATGAAAAAAGAGAGGTACTCAATACACTCAGGCAGAGGAACAGAGCACTGAGTGTTCAGAGGAAAGGTGCCTGGGTCCACTCCGTACAGGTTGGGCCCTGAATAATGCTAGGAGCTGGAAAGTTGCGTATTTGCTTAATTAGTTGGAAAAGTAATGCCCCCCCACTCCAATTTGCTCAGCAACCTTAGGGACAGAATACACATATTACATTTGTAATTATGCAATAATCGTGAGAAATGTGAGGCTTTCACTAAAAGACATACATTTACATGTCAGTTTTTGGACTTGGGTCATTGTGCTGCACTTATTTTCAGACTATGGGATGACATACGTGGGTAAAATCATTTCTTTAGGTGTGTCCAGGGTGTGATTGTTCTCCCTCCCCCATGCGTAGTCGACCGCTCATCTGCCCACGAAGCACCCACCTCCACAAAAAGCTCCTCGGAGGAAACGGTAAATAATTAACGTGGACTTGTTTAATTAAAAAGCAAACCTCTCTCGGCCACGCGCGATTACGCTCGCAGACTCATAAAGAGTGTGCACCCTGCACATTAACTGGTTTAAAAGGCGCTCTGAGAAACCACACCATTTTGTCTAAGGGCCGACGCTACCCTTCATGGGGGGGGGGGGGCTGTACGGCCTAACAGGCGTGAAACTGTCTCTCTGCCATTTCCACCACTGATTAACCCTCCATCAGAGCCTGGGGTCTCGAACCAAAAATCAATCATTTTCATATCGGCATCAAAGCCAAGTCTTCACACGGCCTTATTTACAACCATTTGATAATGTTGGGGCGGCGGGGGCTTGGGGGGGTGTCCACAGTTAATTAAATTTGAATTTCATTAAAGCTGAAAGAAAAGCCAGATTAAATGTTGCTTCACCTGCTGCTCCAAATGACTTAATAAACACAGGGAAAATAAACATAAACATCACTCAGTGATGGAAACACTTGTGCATTATGAATAAAAACAAATTTGTGCTATTTGAACTGACAGAAAGTTTAACTCACTTTGAATTACAGCCCATTGAAATGGACCCTAATGCCATGCATACGAAACCTATTCTGAGTTAAAGCAATAAGATCTCATACCTTGATTTAGCTCACTTTAAAGTAAAAGCTGTTCTTGTCGAGAAAAAGCATAATAGCTCTTATTCACTCTGAGCAAAAGTTCGGGACAAATGTGGATTGATTGCCAAACTTTGTTTCTACTCTATTTTTGACTTTAGTCTCTTTGGAGGCATAATGCTATTCTATTTTGGATTAAAAGGAACACTCTACAAAGGACATGCTTGCTTGTCTCCAATAAAACTGAAATATTGAAACAAACGCACTTAGTCTCTTTAAGGGTATATGCCATTCTATCAATACTGACTTTACATTAACGGTATTGTCTTTGAATGTGAGATTCTTTTTGGTGACGATCAAGCAAATCCTTTCATTCTAAAATAGAATGATACATGTCCTTTTAAAGACTAAAGTCCGTTTTCATTGACTTGCATGTGGAACTTGAATAGATTAAGATGCGTTTGAGTGAATCAGACCCACGGTGTCTCTCCATCACTGACCCACAGGCTGTCTGAAGGGAACAGTGGGGCTGTCTCACCTGATCCCGCCCTGCCCTGAGACAGACACACCGGCACTGACTGAGGAGCGTCCGCCCTGCCCTGAGACAGACACACCGGCACTGACTGAGGAGCGTTCGCCCTGCCCTGAGACAGACACACCTGCACTGACTGAGGAGCGTTTGCCCTGCCCTGAGACAGACACACCGGCACTGACTGAGGAACGTTTGCCCTGCCCTGAGACAGACACACCGGCACTGACTGAGGAACGTTTGCCCTGCCCTGTGACAGACACACCGGCACTGACTGAGGAACGTTTGCCCTGCCCTGAGACAGACACACCGGCACTGACTGAGGAACGTTTGCCCTGCCCTGAGACAGACACACCTGCACTGACTGAGGAGCGTCCGCCCTGCCCTGAGACAGACACACCTGCACTGACTGAGGAGCGTCTGCCTGTGGTCAGCGCAGACCCACGGGCCCCTGCTCAGAGCCGGGCCCGGACAGCGGGGCGGCCGCAGCCCTCGCAGACCCCGGATCCCTCTGCTCTGGAGTGAAGCTGGGGCTTTTTATGAAGCCGGCTGAGAAAATGCATTATTGATTTCCAGACTTCTCCTGCATTCTGCCCTCTCAGCAGTTTCTGAGAGAGGTAGACGTTCGGCTCAACCTTAAATCTGCAGACCTGACAGGTAATACCTATAAACTTCACTGTAATTAAAAAGTGTATTAATCTTGTGTATTCGTTAATAAATTCAATATTTTTTTTCCAAAACATGCCACTTCCTTGTCCTCCGCTATAAATGTAAATGCGGTAATCAATCGATGATAAAAACAATCAGAACAACAAACCTGCAATATGACAAAGATGTTCTCTGTCTTTACTCGCTCGTGCCAAACATGGGAAACTGGGACTGCAGCAAACCACCCCCCCCACACACACACAATAAATAATCGTACTTGTAAGGGTGAAAAATATCAAACAGCACATAATATTGTACTGTGAAAGAAAGATTTAGAGCGAGAGAGAGAGAGAGAGAGGAGAGAAAGAACAAGAAAGCTGACCTTTCCTACAGACTGAGGGACGTGTGTATTACACATGTATACATGTATATGTATACATATATGTGTGTGTGTGTGTGTGTTTGTGTGTGAGTGTGAGTGTGTGTGTGTGTGTATGCATGTTGGTGGGAGTGGAGGGAGGTGCATGCTTGTGTGTGTGTTTGTGTGTGTGTGCGTGTGTGCGTGTGTGCGTGTGTGTGTATGTGTTGGTGGTGTGTATGTATGTGCGTGTGTGTGTGTGTATGTGTGTGTGTGTGTGTGTGTGTGTGTGTGTGTGTGTTTGTGTGTTTGTGTATGCATGTTGGTGGGAGTGGAGGGGGGTGCATGCTTGTGTGTGTGTGTGTGTGTGTATGTATGTGTGTGTGTGTGTGTGTATGTGTGTGTGTGTGTGTGTGTGTGTGTTGTGTGTGTTTGTGTATGCATGTTGGTGGGAGTGGAGGGGGGTGCATGCTTGCGTGTGTGTGTGTGTGTGTGTGTATGTGTGTGTGTGTGTGTGTGTGTGTGTGTGTGTGTGTGTGTATGTATGTGTGTGTGTGTGTGTGTATGTATGTGTGTGTGTGTGTGTGTTTGTGTGTGTGTATGTATGTGTGTGTGTGTGTGTGTGTGTGTGTGTGTGTGTGTGTGTGTTGTGTGTGTGTTGTGTGTGTGTGTATGCATGTCGGTGGGAGTGGAAGGGTGTGCACCTCCTTTTCCAGGTAGTGCGACCTTGCTAAGGTTCTGTTACAGATATAAAATGACACATCACCATGTAAAATTATTTTGCTTAAAAATTGCAATTAAACAGATGTGTAAACTCATGCCGTTGTAATTATTCATGGATGTTTTAATTGTGCATTTTGCTGATAATGAGGACAGTAATAAGCTGCAGAAACCAGATGGAATCTGAACCCGCTGATAAAGTTCTTCGTTTCTTTCGTTTTTCGGCATTGAACAGCGATATTCTTGTCTGTGTATCTGACACATCGGTTATCGGACCTGAAAAAAGAAACCAGCCGAATGGGGAAAAACTATGTGCAATTTATTTGTAATTTTCTTCAGCTGAATGCAGGACACACACAAAGACAGCGAGGTACTTTTCAACACGTCGGCATGTCCTTCAGCTACAGCGGACAGCACCTAATCTCTCTTCATCACAATCTGTCTGTGGTCCACCAACAGGAGCCCAGGAGGACCAAAAAGGCTCTGTGGGGCCCTAGGCACCTGCCAGTGTTAATCGCTGAGTGTTGGAGATATCGCTGCGGTAACGGTGTTCCAGGCTCAGCTGGGGCCCCTGTTTCGGGAGCCATCAATCAACCAGCTGGGTACAAACCCAGAAAAAAAAAAAAACTGGGCCAGAAAAACAGAAGTTTCCGAGAGGAAGGCTTTTATCAGTCACGTTGAGTCGTAATGAGCGGCAAAGCAGATGACGGATAATCACACACTGAGACACTTTCATCTCTCCTCTGGCTGCTGACTGCACTGCCATACCTTGTATGTGAGATTCACAAAAGGACTAACCAAAGGCAAGGCGTGTTTTACGCGCTGTTCGGCGACAGATCCTCTTCGGTCACCGCTGTGGAGCGCAGACGTGCTCCACAGTCTGGTGTCCTCTTGGGATCATGTGACAGTGACTAGCAGCCCCACAGAGTGGAGAGGGACCCATTCTCCAGATTTAAAAAGCAGCAGCTAACAGCAGCAGAGATGTGCTTTTGGGTGAGAACCTGCACCTACATTCACTGTCCTGAACTAACAGGGAGGGGGGCTGTGAGGAGACTGCCTTATGATCACATTTGGGCATTGGAAAAAAAAAAAAAAAAAGAAGAGAGAACAACGAGGACAAAACACCAGAAGGCCAAAATATGCCCTTTCCGCAACAGCTTGATGTTGTTGACATATCGGGTGCCTGAAGGTGAGTTTTAACACAGATTTCTGTGTCACTGCCTGGCTGTTAATAATTAAACACTGCCTTCACCCACACAAAAATAACAATTAAAAAAAGATCAAAGCGCACAGGGAATTTTAAAGCAAAACCATCAAACCGTGGTTTGTCTGGGTCAGAAGAGACGCCATCGTACACAGAGCTGGGGCTCCGGAGGTGAACCCCGGGCAGCGGCCCGCGCTCCATTCTCTGCTTCTGATTCCGCACCAAACAGATGCGTTCCATCTCTCTTTACCATGACATTTACGTAACAGATTAGCTGCATCAAGCAGTTGCATGACCTGGTCTCACATTCCTTCCCTATCCCTCTGTTTCTTTTACTCTCTGTTGCTTTCTCTCACTACTACCATCTCTCTCTCATCTATCTTGTCTCCATTGCACAGTTACAGCATACAGCGTTAACATCAGACATTATGACTTGAATGCAGTCTGGCACAGTAAAAATGTATCTCAGTGTTGATTTAACACTGAACGTTTCACTTTACAGTTTAACGCTGAATATTTCTCTCAGTAGTTTTACTTCTTGGGTGACAGCATATGTCCTCATTGTGTAGCTGGCCCTGTATGTTCCTCGCTAGCACTAGCACTAGCACTAGCACTAGCACTAGCGTTTGCCATTACACTACCCTCCCCGAGCAGTACTCTGGCCCTCATGGTGTTGGCCTGGATGTGCCTACTAATCCCCCAGGGCCTCGCGTGGTAACAGGCGGTCCAGGTGTTCAAACAGAGCAGCGAGGGAGTGCCAGTATCTGCAGGAGGACAGCCAGGGGGCATCCTGAACCTCATGCCCGCCAGCGTGGGCAAGCTTCCCACATGCCCGCCAGAAACAGTGCTCTCTCTCATAACCCAAGCTGAATTTCTGCTGTCTTATTTCCCTCTCCTCCGTGTGCGTCTCCCAACCAAACAAAGTCCACTGGGCTGGAATACCCACACACAATCTGATGCGGTTACCACACAGCACTTAATGAGACATATTCTTACAGCACAAAAAAAAATAATAAATAAAAAATAAAAACTGGTAAATGGGACATTGCTATTAGAATACATTACCCAACCCGGCCTCCATCAGTTTTTTAACTGTGCTGAGGATTGATTTGTCTGACACGTTCATTTTTAGCTGCAGATTGCCAGCTCATAAACTGGCAGTAGAGGAGAGGAGAGACTGTCCACACACTCATAACGGAGAGAGAGAGAGAGAGACTGGCAGCACAATGCGGCAAAGACAGCCCCATCCGTGCTTTTAAATGAATGGCAACAAAGTCCAATTTGAAGGGTTTCCCTGCATAAAGCTGCATTCGCCATCTCTTTCTGTAAAAATTTTATTTTATTTTTTTTCAGGCCGCTTAATGGGAAACGCACACTGCACAGAAAGTTGCGGCACAAGTAAGTAAAGTTACAGTGCAGAGCAGGGTTTGACCCGCAGCACAGAATGGGGATAGTAATTAAAAGGCTAAATATTAGCCAGCCGAAGGGACATCAAAGCTGCCTCAACCGAGTCTTAATTAAAACCATTCATGGTGGCCTTTGCTTGACCTTGGGGGTGAGACCAATTAAAACGTAAAGCAAAGATCGGGCCTAATCCACTCTTCCTGTCCGCACGGCCCCCTCGAAAGACGAGCGGTAACCGTTGAACGAGGCGCCCCGCGGTAACTGCCGTTCCAAGCTGAAGTACACAAACGGCGTCTGCGTCTTCATCACGGCCGGCGGCCCGCTGAAGCTCATGAACACAGACTGGGGCGGGCAGACTGTGATAATGACGGAATCCATGAGGGAATGGGCATACTGGCGGCGAGTCACTTTGTCTCCTCCTCAAAGGCTGCAGGGCTGCAGCAACCTGACGTGAAATCAAGATCAGAAATGCATCCAGAATTAATACAGCCATCCATGCTTGTTACACGCTTAATACGGTGTTGGTTTACGACTGACAATGTACAGTGTAATTTGTGAAAACAGCAGAAGCCAAAAGCAGCCTGTGATCTCTCACTGTTAAGAGTTTGATATCCCTGTCTTCACTCCTGTAGAGAAACACGAACCCTTTTATTTATAACTGTGAGCTGTTTTAAAGTTTGAGCTGAACAAAACGTACTGCAAAGTCCACGGAGTCTTGTGCCAGACCAAAAGAAAAACACTCTTTTCTTTTGCTTAATGTCAGATTTAAAAGCATAAAACATGTCCCAGACAACGCAGTTCTGAACCGAAAATCACAGCGCTCAACAATTCTCAAAAGGTCAGAATAAACTTTATTTAAAAAATTCCCCATCAACCATTAATATTTTAAGAAATCACATATCATTAGCATATACTAAGGCTGGGATTCAACCGCATGAAGCATCTCTGTAAGAACATATGCAATTAAATCAAAATGGATTTTACATTACAGCGCTGGTTTCTTTGAGTGCTTTCCTTGTCATTGGAGACAAGCAAACATGTCTTCTGAAAGTGCTCTTTTCTTCCTAGATGGCTGTGCAACTGAGTTTCATACCATAACCACAATTATAAAACATAATACAGTACTTACACTTGGCATAAACATTTATGTACACTGCAGTTTGCTAATTTAACTGATTTATACGAAAACAGTGTTCAAAAGTGTTTCTAAAATAAGATCAATGAAGCACTAACCACACAAATCCTTGATCTGTAATTCTTCAGAAATGCATAATTGGTTTATCTATTCTAGCATCTAGGCAGCATAAAAACCACATATTTAATAGCCCCATGCGGAGAGAAGCCTTTGGGGTAGAACGGGAGTCTGTGTCGATCATTGTTTGACGTCACGCTTTCATCAATGTGATTTGCAGCCACTCAGGTCCAGAAATGAGCACAACAGTTTCTCCCCTGCGTTAATAGGTTTCATCCAATGCTTTAGATTTCAGCTCCTGCTCCCGCTGTAAAAACCAAAACTGCAAATTGCATTACAATGTTTTAAATGTCTCTAGCCCTGTTTAACCATCAGGTAAACTGAGAGCTCAGTCCTTTTTTTTTTTTTTTTTGAAAAGTGAGACAGGATCTTTCATGACTGCAGTCTGAATTAAAATGAATCAACATATCAACAGAACCAGATTCCTCTTCATCCTGACATGTCCACTAACATAAAATGTCAAACGGAGGGCCGTCTGAGGAGGGGGGTTGGGAGGATGGGCGGGGGGGCTAACGGTCTCGGATCCATAACCGTTTGACCCGGGGCCAAGCAGAGGTTGAGTGATGCCATATTAACTTCAAACTGACGATCATGAGGGCGGACATCTCGGCATTAAACAGATGGTAAACTGCCCCCATCAGAGTAACCCTCTCAATAAAACATCCACCCAGGGGGGTACGGACCAGCTGCCCTCGGTAACCCCCCTGACGACCCCACCAACCACCCCCTGCTCTTTCAGCCCTCACACCCTGACCCCTGTGAAAATATTCCCTCCTAAAGATGTCAGCCGCAGTCATTTTTGTGTGTGTGGAAGCGATATCATAAATGATAACCAGAAAGGTCAGAGGTCAAATGGCTTGTATATGTATGAATGCAAAGGTTGGCCGACTGGGCTGTGTGGTTAAGCGGGAAGGTCAATGTGAGATAGACCCCGCTGCGGGAAAAATAACAGACACAGAGCGACACTGTGAGGGTGATGGAGAAGCGAAGGGATGAGCTACAAACAACGCGACAGCACTTAACACTGACTCTCGCCGCACGCTGAGCTCTCGTTAGCCCTGCACGAGACATTGGCCTGCACCCAATCAAAGCCTGCACTTAGGGCTAGATTAAATGAAATGCACTTACCCTCGCTAAGGGCATCTCGCAATTCAATCAAAACCAACTTAGACTCCCTAAAGGGCAGGTGGAATTCAATCAAAATGGACTTTAGTCTTTTTTTTTAAAGACAATTTGCTACAAAGAGAACACATTCCAAAGGACATGTTCGGTTGTCTCCATTAAATAGAAAATACTCAAAGAAACGCATCTTGTAAAGTCCGTTTTGATTTAATTGCATCTGCTCTTCAGGAGACTGAGTGCATTTGACTGGGTCCCAGCCGTTGCGCATGTTGCTCACTCACTGTCTGGATTACAGGTAGACACGTCTAAATAAAGTCAGAGGAATGAAACAGTCAAAACTGGAACACTTTGACTGCGTTCCTTTGGCTGAATACAGAATTCTAGGCTGAGACAGTGATGTTTATTTTCTCTTTATCGTAAGACAGGTGATGGAGATCAATGCAGTTAAATCACCTCATCTCTCCCACCCGCTCTCCCTCTCATTACCCATCATGCAATTTCTCCTTCAAGAATTTTAAATTAGAAAAGAAAAAAAAAAAAACTTCCAAGACTTGACATGCACACATTCTCCCCCTTGGGTCATGACAGTTAGATAATGATCTGTGTATTTCCAGACATTAGGAGCTAAATCAGAGCGCACATCTGCGTCTGCTAGCCTTCCCAGGTACCTCTCTGCTCGTGCCCTTTGGCTCGCTTATATTCGCTCTGAATGCTAAAAGACCATAGCTCTGAGTTTCCCCATCCAATCAAAATACAGACATCATTCTGCAGTGTTGCACCCAGGAATGGGTACTATCTGAAATACACATATTTGAAATATGTGTTTGTCGGGTATGTATTTCATATCTTAAAAAGGTTAGTCACTCCTTTAGCAATTCATATGTCTGTGCCACCAGTAAAACAGTCACCATCCTTTTGATTATGGCAGTTGTATATACATCAGTCTGGGAAAGAATTTGTAGTTGTAATAAAGTATATTTATTGTTGTCCATCCCTGACTAAAACAAAAATGGAGTAGAATACAGAGGCATGTTTTATTTTTGCAGGTGACAGAAGTTTATAAACCTATAACCTAGTGGGTAAGCTGCTTCTTTGGGACGCAGTAGTTGAAGCTCAGTGTAGCTGCAATAACATAAGTGAGGCCCCTGTGCAAGGCCCTTAACCCCATATTACCCTCGGGGCGTCAGTCTCTTCTTAGTCTAATCAACTGCAAGTCACTTTGTATGAAGGCATCAGGTTAATTACTGTAATGTAATGCAATATACACTATATATAATGATGCCTATTCCTGACTACAGCAGACTGTGTCCATGTCATGGCAGCATGCGAGCCCATGTCAGTATTTGTGTCAGTGTGTCTGCCGCAATGCCGGGCATCTGTAGGCGCACTGATCCAGACTACTGACATGTGACTGAACATGTGCGGTTGTGTTGTGAATCCTACTGTGTTTGTGTGCATGTATGTGTGTGTTTGTGTGCATGTGAGTGTGCATATGTGTGTGTGCACGTGTGTGTATGTGTGCATGCGTGTGTGTGTGTATATGAGTGTGAGTGTGTGTGCGTACGTGTGTTTGTGTGTGTGTGTATGTGTGAGTGAACGTGTGTGCATGTGTGTGTATGTGTGAGTGAGCGTGTGTGCGTGTATGTGAGTGAGTGTGTGCGTGTGTGTGTGTGTATGTGTGAGTGAGTGTGTGTGTGCACGCCTGTGTCAGGGTTCAACAGACCCCCCACCAGAGGGTGTCAGTAGTTGCCACCTGAAATTCATTCATTGTGTATGTGTTCCTTTAATTCCACATTATTCATAATTACATCACAGCAGGACGCCACACTAGGGCCATCGCCGCTGCTTAATTTCCTGATGAATCGTAGCTGTCGCCATGGCGCACGACCTTGCTCAGACACGTCTCTGACAAATGGTGCAATATTCAGTGTTAATTCAACTCTGACAGAGTTCACTTGAGTCCACAGTGTATAAAACAGACTCTTACAGAATAAACTATCCTTTTGAATAGGAATATATACTTTACCACTTATGTTAAAGAATTTACGACAACTGTGATTTGGCTCACTTAATGTGTCTCAAGATGGGGATCTTTACCATTTTTAATTATGATACAGGTTGGTAGCTGAATTCTTGTATAATTTTACTCTGGGGTGAGGTAGAGATGAGAACTTCCCAGAATCGTCTACTTTCTGATCAAACTACAGGCTCTAAAGGAGAATATTTACTCAACCTGAAAAATGTACTATGGGCAAAAAATGTTTCACAATCTCCGTTTCAACCCAAAACCTGCAGCTCTTAATCCCTGTTTGACCTATCAGAGAGCAGTCATCCTGAGTCATTCACTTCATTCATCTTCAAGGGAAAACAGGAGGACTCTGGTTTTCGCTTAGTGTGTGAAAAGAGATTCAGCCAAACAGCATGGAAGGCCATTTCCCAGGAGGAGCGGAGGAACAAGACTAACTTCAGCTGCTCATGTCACATAATCTGTACTTTGGCGAGTGACAACACAGCCTAACGCCTGGAATAACAGTTTCATTTAGAGGTGTTTCGCTGAGCAGAATGAAAAGAACACGACTGTTGAAAATACCAATTTGCTGGAGCATGCCTTAATGCGTTTTATGACAGGTTTCCGTTATGACTTTTCCGTCTGGCTAGAATAATGTCCAAGAAACAGCAAAGACTGGAGCGCAGTCTCACACATACACACACATAGGCCCAAAAAGAAGAATGGCTTCACTCATTTCCAATTCCATTCCCAGAGGGTCACAGAAAAAGCTGATCAGTTTGGAGAAGAAAATGTGCTTTGCTTGTTCTCTTTATTAGGGCTGTAAGAAGCTGTCATGTTACCGGAGGAACAATGACCCTTGAAGACTACAAATCAACCTGCAATTATAACTTCAAATAGCCTAGAGAATGGTCCGCACGGATCCCTGACGACAGGCCCGGCCGCTGAGGAACTGTAAAAAGCAATTATTCCACACCGAAAAAAAGGGGTCTCCGACAAAGAGACGAAAAGGTCTGAAAAACAACATTTCTCTTCTTTTTTTTTTCCTTCCCCTTGTTGCTTTCTCTCTAAAACAGCACACTGTGGCATTTCATGAATAAATCAGGACCCAGGGAGGCTGAAAAACTCGCTGCCTAAGTCTCCATTTTGTTTTCCAGCCTCCCTCTTAATTCACAACACAAGGCCCGCTTCTTTCCAGTGAAAGGGTCTGTCATAACGGGCACGCACAGTCAGCCCACATGGGAACAGATCCGGCAGGGTCAACGAGGCCGTGCCGACCGGGTGAAAGCAGCTCTGCTCCTTGGACCCTCTTGCAAGGTTTGGGCCTGAGAATAGATGACAGGGTTGGGGGGTTTGTTGGGGGTGGGGGGTAGGATTAGGACGCGACCTCATTTGGAGCAATGCCCGCAGATGACTGCCGCTGAAAACAAGCCGCGGCGTGGTCCAAATCTGGCAAGGCGAACAAAACGGTGACATTTACATTTAAAGTGCATGCATTGTCCCTGATGAATAAAGCAGAAAATAAAAAAGGCAAGGACAAACACGATTACCCTTCTTCTATAATTGACTAAGTTTTTATTTTATAAATAGCGAAGGACCTCACCAGTAGTGTGCTCTATTGTCTAAGGCCCTATATATTAAAGGTAGCGGAGCAACTAGGTGAGTACTAGGTACTAGGTTGGATATTATGGTATTGTATAGTATACCATAGTAAAGTACACCTAGAGGACTTTGGTTGAATGTGCTCTGTATGCCTGTGTTTACCCTCAACCTTATACACAGAAGTACAGAGGTGAGATATCTTTAAAAAGGGCATAGAGAGTACAACATGGGAATGAGGAGATGGAATGAATGGACAAAGGCAGTATTAAAGCTGCGCTTGCTTCAGTCCTGCAAACTCCACTGTCAGGTGAAAAGGGGCCAACTAGCTGTGAAATCCCATTTACCTGTCACATGACATGAGAAATTGACAGACCACCTTGTGGGTGGTGTGTGCAGGTAAAGCACTAATCCTGCAGTTTGGAACAGAATTCTGATGATGCTATTGGCAGAGAGTCCCACAGGACAACATACGATTGGCCATTCTGTGAGGTTCCTCCCATGTCATAGCACAACAGCACCTCCTCTGGCCAGATATGGGCCTGCACTCTATCAGCACCAGCTGTGTCAGCAGCTGAGCTCTCCGCTACAATGACTGCACCACTCAGCTGGCAGACTGCAGAGGGCAAAAGGAGTGGAGGCCAACTTGCTCATTTTGGAGGATGAATGCACTACTGTCGACTAATTGCAGATGCTGCAGTGATAAGACAAGCCTACAGAGGGGGCAGTCCACATGGGAAGGAAATGTAAAATAATAATAATAATAATAATAATAATAATAATAATAATAATAATAATAATGCCTAAAAGTTTTTAAATACAGGATATGTTAATGCCTTCACTTTAAGTGTGTTGCTGTCTCAGCACTCGAGTGGTCATATTAAGCAAATAAAAAATAAAAGGAAAGGAGGGAAAAATGGGGGCAGGATATGGAAAGGAAGGACTTCCTGGTGAGATACTTTCGGAGGATAACCCCCTGCCTGCCCCCGGTGAGAAGCTCTGCAGACTGGCGGGATCGTAATTCCGCTCACGTGCGCGGCAGCTGCCTGATTCCCGCCGTAGATGATGAGTCCACAGAAAATCGTGATGCGGCATCCCGCCGGCGCGGGAGTTGCCCCTGTCCCCGCTGCCAGCGGGGCGTGCAGTGACATCGGCGTTACGTAACGCCAAGCGCTGGGAGCAGAGCGTAACCACAGTGACCCCCACATACACACACAGACCCATACCTCAATGTGAATACAGATACGCCCACACAAACACACAAACATAAGCACATACTTCAGTGTACATACAGATACCCACAATAATGCCCTGGGAGCAGAGCGTAACCACAGTAATAACACACAAACACATGCAAGCAGATACTAACACACACACACACACACACACACAGACCCATACCTCAATGTGAATACAGATACGCCCACACAAACACACAAACATAAGCACATACTTTAGTGTACATACAGATACCCACAATAACACACACACACACACACACACACACACACACACACAAACATAAGCACATACTTTAGTGTACATACAGATACCCACAATAACACACACACACACACACACACACACACACACACACACACACAAGCACACACTAACACACACACACACACACACACACACACACACACACACACACACTCTCTGATGTGAGTTTGTGTAGGTGAACTCATGAGACCTGTCACACACCTGCATGTGACACAAGCCGCTGATCCTGCCAGCACAGCACCCACACAGCAAGGACCCCTTCAGACTATCACACCCGCCTGCCCGCCTTTCCGTGCCACGGGCGGAGTGGAACAGATCCACACGCGGGGGTCCTCCATAAATAATTCCACTCTGTTTGGACCCGGGGAGATACGGAGCGCTGGGCTCCTCGTTCTACATCTCCCAAGTCCTGGCACGGGTCGGACTCCTCGAATTCACAATCACAGAGGGTGGGGTGGCATTGGGGGAGGGGGCAGGCTCCAGGCTCAGAACGCAGCTTTGCCGGTAATTGAATGCCTGGAACAGAACGGGGGGCTTACGGCGGCATTCGTCAGCCGCCTCCGGTTCAGTCGCCCGAGATCGGTCTTATGTGATTTCCCAGATACCTTCAGCGCCGACTACAGCGCAGAGATGGGGCTTTATCTTCTCTTTAAGCCGTCATGGTAACAGTTCACATTTCAGAATGGCACATTTTCAGCGGGGCTCATATCGCTCTTTCCCCATCCCAGATCCATCCTGTAAGATATTGCTCATAAACTCCTATATGTTCTTTCTACTGCTGCTGTGCGCATATTCCTCTGACTGAACACATCTATTTAACAAATATGAAGGGCCTGCACCACTTGTTTGGCTCCCTTTACTGTTGTGTTGTTAGAGTCAGTCCCACAACAGTGGAGTCAATTCCACTTTTCACCAGCAGAGGGCCTAAACGCAGAAGCAACTTAGCTTGTTATAAAACGACACTAAAATTATGGTTTCTTACCATTATGTATAATTCATGGCTTTTTTTTTCCATGAATACTGCAGAAACCAGTCTCCAAACACACCTTACACATTGCCATGCAGGAGAGTTATTTTAAACACATGTAGCTGATGTGATGTTGTTTACCAACTTTCTTATAACATAGGAGTAACATCTCATCTCTCCACAACCAACTACACTTACCGAATGATCTCTGCATAGTGCTCATATAAAAAGCACCATTGATGGTCGAATGAAAGACTCTTTTGTACTGAAAATAGGTATGCATCGGTTTCAATTCAGCATCTTTCTGAGTGTACATGAAAATAACTTCTCCTGCTACAGACTGCAAGCAAAAAATAGAGACAACAACAAAGTCACTCATAGGCCCACTTGCCTCACACTTAGTCTTTTTTCAGGTATACACCACTTCCCATAGTAGTAAAATGGTGTTGGACAAGCCTGCAAATTTCACATGCTATTAGTAATTGCACTTCAACAGTCAATTTTCCTGACTTAAATATTACAGGTTTGACACAACTATCCTGAGCAAAGTAACATGTACTACTTTTCAGAAATGCCTGGCAAAGGTATGGGGCTGTCTGTGGTTGTTTTTGGTTTCACTGGATGTGTACGTCCTACATTTAAATTTACTCTGATCTTCCTTATGTATTGCCTAATGTGTTTTTTTTTTAGGTTTCTGTTTCCAAAAATGTGTGGATGGACCATGACTCTTTGGTGTCCTCCAACTAGGACATTCTCATTTTCTTAAGGGTTATTTCAGAATTCTCTAAGCTAGCAGTTAAGCTGTGAATATGTTCATCTCCTCTCCCCTGCTGCCTCTGGCACTATCGAGCACTGAAATACTTCATATCCACAAAGAACAATTTTGACTAATGTAAGACCATTTTAATTTGTTTTAAGCAAAATAATGCTAACCACTAGTGTCAGCACTAAAGAGAGCACTACAAATTATTCCCTGGCACTGATGCAAAAAAAAAAAAAAAAGTGTATTGAAACTGTACATGGAAATGAAGATCATTAGTAACAAGTGTAAGGTGGATTAAACACAGTAAAAAGCTTTGCTGTGGAAGTTTCACAACCAATCCTTACCTTTCATTGCAGAGAATACAGGAAAAAAGCAGAAAAAACAGAAGAAACTGGCTGAACGTGGCATTCTGCAAGCCTGGCTGCTTCCACAACGCAGAGTGAGCGTGATTAATTTATGCACAAGTCGCTGTTAATAAAATAATGAAACAAAATGTGAGGGCGCAAGAATGTGACCTCTTAAAAATGAGGAGCCGCGAGCATGTGACCACACTTCATTTGCGGTGAAAACACCGAAGTGATTTTAAAAGCCAAGCCTAATGAATGTGACCGGCAAATTAATTACACCGCTTCCCGGACGCCACGCTGCGGCCCGGTGACACTCTTCTGGGTTTCTGATGATTCCGTGATCGTCGCGGTAACAAAAGGCAGCCTGCCAGAGCAAAGATGTGTGAGGAGCAGTTTTTGTTTTTTCTTGGTGAGGGGAAATCTTGGGTATGCTCTCTGAAATACATGAGATCTTCACAGCAGCTGCAATCAAAGCTGGGTTCGGTTCAACATACATCAACAGCTGTCTGTGAGCCGTCACCTCTGTTCTTTTTTTCTGAATAACGTTATAAAAAAAAATTGATTTTCTTAAAAAATATATTCTGAATCACGTTTCATGCTTTGGGAAAATACATTATCTCAAGAGCCCATTAGAACCAGCAGACTCAACTACAGTGTACTATAATATCTATAATATCATTTCATAAGTGCTGTAAAAAGCCTGAGAGCATATAAAGGACTGTATATGACTGGAAATTGGAATGTGTTTCAGGGACGGTGCAGGTCTCCCCGGCCTGATGCTGCAGATGAAATTCTCCATCAGTCACTCTTCCTCTGGTCATTAGTGCCTATACGTACCCAGTGGATCTGGCTACAGATGACTGGTGTGTATATGATATACATAATCTCCACTATATCATTCTGTGCATCATCACTTCAGTGGAAGGACATGCCTGATCCTTCTGCAAATGAGATCAGTTCTGTCCAAAGTGGGCTGGTTTACCTCGCCACCTGTCCCAGCTGCCCCTGTCCTGGGCACGGCCAGTGACTGGTACCTTGAATCTAATCTACGTTTGACAATCAAGGTTCGGTTTTTATTTGGATGGGGGTAATTTGAGGACTTGGGATTTCGCACAGAAAAGTGAGGCCTTCCTCCTCTGTCTCCCCGTGTGTGTGTACACAATGGACTGCAGCGCACAGGAAAACCTGAGTTTGCCTGAATCCATGATGCCTCACATTAGTGAAAACTGCAGGGACTACTTTCCCTCTCCCCCCTCCCATCGCCACTAACTGAGTAATCATGCAACCGAGAGCAATACATGTTCTAAATCAATAAACAAGATAATTTATTCTGAGATTTTCTCAGTTGAAAGAGAGAGAGAGAGAGAGCGAGAGAGGCCTTCACTCTTATTTTCCTCCTCCTGAAAGCCTGAGTTTTTGAGTCCTTGTGTGATTTTCACCCCATTAGCAAAGTTTGCCACTGTCTTCCACACTTCCAAAGCAGCGGTGCAAATGAAGTGCTAATTTCACAGCGGCAGACATTAATTACGCCACACGTTACCCTAATTAGTGATCTCAGAGGGGTGAAGTCACGAACATGTGTGCAAGCTCACAAAATTAATTAGCAAGTATGCACGCCACAGGACTAAAAACTTGCAAAGTTACTCTTCATTCCTGAATTGTGCCCTACCCAGAAATCACAAAACTGTCACGTTGCCACAAAACACGCCATCTTGAGGTACATCACTGAAAAGAAAATAAAAACAGAAATATGGAGTGAAAACACAGACGATCACGGTGTGTGGGTGTTTGTGATTTACTAAGGGTCACTCTGAGTACACTGAAGCCAGGTTAAACTCTGTTATTGAGGAGCACAGGGAACGCAGGTCGGTGAAATAATTCCTTTCACCTCTTATCTGTGCCCGCTCCCCAACCACTCCTCAGAGAGACTCCCCAAAAAACAATCAGCTCCGGCACAACACCAATCTTTTTCCCCGTGACCTAGAATGCACCGGGCACCATCCTTCATAAGGTTCCTTGCCTCCGCAATCGATTCTTTTGGCCCCTATGCCGTGAGTCGGCAGAGCCGCCAACTGGTTCAGCGGACCGCCGGCACCTCGTTGTAAATCTTACGGGCTCGTTGTTTTCTGCTCAGGTCACCTGAGGTGGAGGTGTTTACTTAGCTGCCATCCTCCAAACACAGGTGAGAGGAGGATAACGGATGGCCGGTCTTTCATCTTCACGGAGGAACGCGAGGCGTGTACCTTTGAGGCGCGGGACAATAAGCGAAACTGACATCCAAATATGTGATGCACTTTAATCTCTGTGGCATCGGCTTGGCTCATTCGCGTGCAGAAGGCAGCGTGGGACCGGTGCTAGAAAGGGAAGTAAAGGAGGGTGGGGAGAATCATTTAAAAAAAAAAAAAAAACATGTAACTAGGAGTAAGTGAGAACCACAAGGTAGCTACATGAGCCCGGTACAGGGTACCGTGCTGCAAAGCAACCGTGACAATGGTTTCCAAGGCCATGCCACTTGACAGGACAGTCACATGGCCCAGCATATACTGTACAGAGCAGCGATAGAGGCCTTCACCTCCGCACCGCTGGGCTTTGGGTCAGTGAAACACATCAAGAGCCCGTCTCAGCAAATATACCTGTGACCGGAATAATCTCCCACATCCTACCATCGTCTAACCTCCCCTGACGACGAAAACAAGCTCACCGGGGTTGTAGTTGCTGCCGGTGTGGCTCAGGTACAGCTAGAAGGAGCCGGATCTCTACAATTCCGAATTACTCACAGCGAAAAAATTCCTTTATGTCTTTAGGTTTTAACTGGGTCATGTCTTCAGGTCCATACTATACATTTTGCATGCAAGCAACCAAAAATAAAAATAAATTAATTTAAAAAATATAACATTTGATACCATCACAAACAAATTGCTAATTAATTGCTGCTTTCCTTAAGCCCAAGCGCAGCCACAGAGAATACAGCCAGGAAAAAAAAAAAATGGTCCAGTCCTTAAGTCTGATAACATAACATCTTCCAAATGCACTATATGCTTCTGTCAGTTTAAACCATACCTTCAAGCCTTTTCTTAATTACACAATAATAAAATTTCTTGTATGTGCCTAACTAAAATGCTTATTTCGTGTCACTTGTTTACCCTTTATGGAAATTAAATGAATGAAAATATATTTAAATGAAATGTGTTAAAATCAGATTGGTATTGCAACACTTCACACTAGTTGGGCAAGTACACAAATAACTGTGGTTCTCAGGTACTGCGGTTTATTTAAAAATACTAAGTAATAATTTATTATGTTTCCAAAAACTCTGGGGTTTCATATAGTGTGAGTCTCTTCCCACTCAGCCATTCACCTGCATGTTCCTCAGCTGCTCTCCACACTTTGACAGCAGTTTTCCAGCAGTTGGCTGTGTTTTGCTGCTATGTTGGAGGAAGAAAAAAAAACACTGGAAAAAGAACCATTGCCCTGAGATCACCCTGGTTTCAAAGTCCATGTCAGTCACAATTCGGACAGGAATTTTCCTCCTCACTTTGAGTGAGGGAAAAATGGGCGTAGTGTGGTAGAGTGCCAGCATGGAGGTAGGAGGAGAAATCTCTCCTTTCTGCAGGAGCAGGCTTTCAATAAGCGACCTCCGAGGGTTGCGGGTAGCGAGTGAACATCTGCAGACGTATATACCGGGAGACCCTGCCAGTCCATGGGTGAGGAAGCAGACCTATCGGAACCTTTTCTTTTGGAGCGGGAATGGCACAGAGCTCCTGAGAGAATCCTTCGTCAGTCTGTGTTACGGCCTGTCTCCAGGTGCCATCACAGACAGGAAGAGGGTGTTTCACTTCCGCTCCGCTGCGGTCCTCCTAATGACCGAGCCAGGTCTGAGGGCCGATCATCATTTTTGCATTGCCCAGATACACAGAGAGAGGAGCCATGAAAGAGAAATATTGCTTTGCTTCAAAGGTGAACTTGTACCCTCGGGATGTCTCCATGGAGATATATGTATATGTATATACATATATGTGTGTAAAATGGAGCACAGCTAGTTTTCTCCAGGGCAGGTGGGAAAGTTAATGCCGTCGGCCCATATGGTGGGAAAATTGGAATCAGTCTCAGGATGGTTTCTCGGGAAACGACAAGACACCTGGAAATTTGGGAACAGGTGTTGAGGCGAGGAAAGCCCCCTCTGCACGGGGAGCTGGTGCTGATCCGTCGTGAACCTGCCCGTCCCATGAGCACACCTGTCTCTGAGCACACCTGTCTGAGGAGGCTGAGCGGAGGAGACGGGCGTCACTGCGCTAAAGACAGCGGAGAAACGGAACTAAAAGCAGCCTTTCAAATGGGATTATTTACATTTCGCCACATTGCAGCTCGCTCCCATTTTAACGGACCATAACCACTCTGGTCCTGAATGTTACCTATGATCGCTCTCTCTCGTATATCTATATCTATATATGTGTGTGTGTATCAGGGTGGGTGGGGGTGTGTGTGTGTATCAGGGTGGGTGGGGGTGTGTGTGTGCGTGCACACATGTGAGTGAGACACTGTTTCTTTTTCCTCTTCTGTCTGGTAGCTAGATGAGGGTCATGAAGCCACAAAACTCATAGGATTAGATAAATAATGGGGACATGGGAAAGACTAAAGTCACCAGGAGAGCAAGAGTGTTTTGGGATCCGGGTCCTAGACACACTCCCTCCTCTGCTCACTCCTGCAAGAAGTGACACTTGCTATAATGTATGATGTCAATGGCCTGGGATTTGTTTTGTATTAATAAAAAAAAAAATTTAAATAAAATGATGGATCATATGATTGAGAATATTTAAATAATTACAAAATAAGGTTGGTATACATTCTGGAAACAGATACAGTCCAGTCGTGTGAGTATGTGATAACATTCATGTGAGACCTGGTAACCATGGTGCCTATATCACATGAAATCCCACACGACACAATTAGTCCTACAAGACCGCTTCCATGCAATCAGAACTAACTTGCACACAGTCAAGTCACTGAAAATGAGAAGTCACTTTGGTTCTTGTTTCACTTTTTTCTCTCTCATGTCTGGGTTGTAAAAATGGCTGAACTGTCGCTTTCCACTTCGTAGACTTTTTTTTTTTTTTTTTTTACTTCTTAGCACGGTCTAAGGGAGTTGAAGACTTGACAAGAAGCTACCTCTCTTTCTGACTTAACATGGGCTGTGGGGGTCCAGAGCTGTATATTATATCAGCGGTTTTCTCACAAGTATGTATAATGGCGGTAGTTTTCTTTTTATGCAGCTTTTCTCTTTTGCCCTACATGGTGTAGAGTTGTGAGCAGCAATCACAATTACAGTCACACAAAGCCACAATACCCACCTGTGGGATCAACTCCACTGCTAGGAAAAGTTCAGTTGTACAATCAGCAACGGTAAAGACGTTCGGAGGCTTTCTATTGAATTTGGCCGACAGTCAATAGGAAGTCCCAACGTCTATTATTGTTGTTTGAGGAAAAACAATTATGGAAGGAGAAAGAAAAGCGAACTCTCATCCTTAGAGCCAAAATTGTTTTGCCTTCCGTATCCACAGGTGCACAGCGCTGCATGTATTGAATTAACTGAATTCCTACCCCAACCTACCGAAGTTAACTTTGACTTCCTCAGGAGAAATTGTGTGTTTTTAAAAGCAGAGTATTTGCCAAGGAAAGGAAAACAATTTTTTAGCATGTTATGTAGACAGGGTTATAGACATGCCACAGCAAAATATATGCTATTCAATCTGAATGAGCAATTAAATTATTGTAGGCAATATTGATTGCAAAAAAAAAAAAAAATAACTGCAATAAGGACCGATTTTATGATGTGAGCGCTCCTGAAAACGCTGGCTGATGAAAGCACACACTTTGCTCACATCTTTCTGCGTGTCAGGACAAAAGTAACACTTGACATGTCTCTGAGAAACACCTTTTTTCTCTCGAGCACGCTGCTTTTCTTCCTGTTGTTCTGTGAGACATTAAGATGTGCAGCTGCTTGGAACTCTTGTCAAACTCATCAGGAAACGTGTTGTTTTGAATTAAGCCCTAAAGGCTACAGAGACTGCGTTACAGCAAAGAGCATTATGGAACTTAGGTACACAACTGCACTTCTCAAATGAGTTTGATTTGAGGTTTTATACATATAATTTCACAATCCAGTGTTATGTAATAATAATTAGGAAACACCAGTGCTGTTGACCTCTTTTCTGTTAAGTTTAAAAAAAGTAGTGAGATGATAATATTTTGTTACTTCAATGAACTAAAAGTTAGGATGTGGATGAAATGAATCGTCCTCTACATGATCTGGTCTGGTTGGTAATTAGTGCATTACCAACTGTATACTTCCCATATATATATATATATATATATATATATATATATATATATGGACCAAGTAAAACATAATGTAGGATGCTAGTGCTGTATAATCTCTGCTCGGATCATGCAGCTCTGCCATTTTCCATTCTACTTGGAAAAGCACACAAAGGTCTTACATTTCCACAAGACTTCAGCTTTAAATAGATTAAAACTAAACTTCATCCAAACTTGCTACAATGGAAAGACATGCTTGTGTAATTAACATGACTGACATTTTAACCCAACTCATTTTTACCGTGCTCAGCTAATGATATCTAAATATAACCATATTAGAGTAATTTTACTCGGCGATGGGTGAGAATTAGACATATCCTCCTTTGCAAACCATTCCCCTTAAATCTCATTGCAGTCTCCCTGGAGATAACATTCATTTATTTAAAGCCATTCTCAACGCAGAATGTGCGTCTCCATCACTGAGCTGTGGCATAGCTCAAACCAATTTCAGTCTGCGAGACAGATTATTCTCTTTCCTCTTCATGTTATATCAGAAACCCAGTGCTGAAAAACCCAAGCGTATAATGACACAAACCAGGGATAATTGTTAGGTGAAAAGTGTAACTCTGCCCACTTTTACTCTTGGCAAAAAAAACTTTTTTTTTTAAGGAAAATCTTTTCTTGAATGTGCTTTGTGATGACTGAGGTGTGTGATTTTGGATGGTGTTGAGAAGAGGTCAGTGTGTCAGCTTCCTTTCAGAAAAGGGCAGTGGCGGAATGAAGAAGGAAACACTGACATTTCGACACTGCGTGATTCAGTGGGGATTATGTCAATTAATGAAAAAAATGTCCCTAAACTCTCAAGTTGGTTAGCATATTGTACAGAATGTACACAGTAAGGTGCGTGCGTGCGTGCGTGCGTGCATGTGTGAGTATGTATGTGTATATATCTTTCGTCTTGCATTCTGCCCTACCCCTTATATGGACAACTTGGCTTAACAACTAAAACTACACCTGTTGCCCGGGGAATGACGAGTTTGTGCGGAGGAATGGAAGGTGTCAATGCAATTTCTAACTAATTACAAAGGCCGGCGAAATGATTCTCCTGTGTCCTTCCAGAAGTTTCCTTGTACTTGGTGGCCAATTACGGCTCGACGGTGTGAGGTGAGAGTAGTAGCATTAGCGCTGCTGTCAGAGGGCGTCTTTGACACGGTCAGTTAATTAGCTCTCTCCACACTTCCTGGAAGAGCACGGGGATGTCAGCCTCGGACAGGTCACCTCTAATTACAGAGCCAGGGAGGGACAGAGCGCGTAGCTCAGGTGAATTAGCTCCGCCGTCTGTGTCGCCGAAGCCAGGTACCCCTCATTACCTGCAGAACAGCCCGCTGACGCGCCGATGCTCCAGAGAAATCCATTAGTCTGAATTCTCCTTTGTGGTACTGAGTGAGTTTCAGCGACATATGAAAAAAAAATAATATCAATGTTAAATCAGTTTCGCTCACTCTGCAAAATGTCAATGTCATCGGGGGTTCATGGGAGATGTTTTCTGTAATGATATATATTTTGTGATTGCAACATATTTTATATTTGAGCTCAGAAAATGCTATCTGTGAAACAGGTCACACAGAAACAGCTACACATGGGAATTCCATTACTCTCCTACAGCCATATATATTTTTTCAGCCTTTTTTATTTTCTAAAAGGCATCTCTGCATTCAAGGAGGAATCTATCTGCAACTGTGCCCAGTTCTAAATCCAAAGCAAGAGCCTATTGAAAGGGCTATAATGACACAAATCCTCCATTTGTAAGAGAATACAACAGCGGCATTAATGAACAATGCAGTAATGGGACACAGCACAGGAAAGCAAAAGGAAAGGACATCAGACAAGCAGCTACGCACGCTAAAGCAAGCTCTCTCTCATATGTGCGCATACACACACACACACACATGCTCACGCACGCACACAGAGACACACACACACACACACACAACCAGCTATGCCAAGAAGCAAGCTCTCTCTCATATGTGTGCATACACACACACACACACACACACGCTCACGCACGCACACACACACACGCACACACGCACACATGCACACACACAACCAGCTATGCCAAGAAGCAAGCTCTCTTTCATGCGTGCACACACACACACACACACACACACACACACACACACACGCACACATGCACTCACACAACCAGCTATGCCAAGAAGCAAGCTCTCTCATGCACACACACACACACACACACACAACCAGCTATGCCAAGAAGCAAGCTCTCTTTCATGCGTGCACACACACACACACACGCACACACTCACACATACACACATATATATGTACACACACACACACACACTCACACACACAGGGGCAGTAAACAGCAGGGATTACTCTTTGAAATAGTATAAGTGATTCTAATTCATGATGTAACCTTTCTCTAAACCACAACATGAATAGCACATCTTTTTCACAAGCACAGTCATTCTGAAACCCACTTAAGAACTTCAGTTTCTCCAGCAAAGAGAAATAAGGAATGAATTAGGATTTTACTGACCTTCTTAAAAACCTGCAATTTTAAAATAAATAAGCTATTTTAGCCCTGAGCTCAATGCAGTGTAAATCCACTGCCTGCATTTGCTTCATATTCTTCCAGGAAATTCATTCACAGGAGTAGTGCTAATGGGACACTGAAACAAAATGCCACCATAAATAGATACTTTTGAAATTCCAATATGTAACCGGTAGCCTGCCGATTTTAACCAGTCATTTTGATTTGATGAAAGGAGTGATTGGCAGCTACTGCTAACTCCACCCATTTTGGTTTCATGATAACTCTCCAGTCACTGAGGGTTGGCAGCAAAAATTGAAGGATCTTTAAAGATCCTAGGCTGGGACATTGCTTTCCGCTATGACATAGCCCTACCATATTGCACACAGTTAGTCTTATTATGCATTTCTTGTTAATGCCAGCTTTGATTTGGCATGTCTTGTCTTTCTTACATTGCAACACCAGGGGGTGCATTCAATTCATGAGCACCACTCTGTCCTTCAGTGAGGGGAAGTGCTGAGGTAAAAAGCTTCCTTTTCCCCAGGACTGGGGCAGAAACGCAGACTGGTATGGGCTGTGGCCGCGCAGCGCTGTGCACGTCTGAGCATGCTCCGACAGAGGGTGGATTAGTGATGAGGGATGCCAAGTTTCTGCCATGGGGAATTAGTGGGGGCGATCTGGGCCTCTGGTCACGACATGGTGGGTAAACACAAAAGCGCGGGGGCTTGGCACCCCCAACGCGTGGATAATTCGGAAAAATGCAACGGCTTGCGAGCCGCTTGGTGGCTCCTCCCACCTCTCAGAATCGTCTTGTTTTCTTTTCTCTCCTCCTGATTGATCGTCCCTCCCAGGGCTCCAGCGGCCTCACTGAGCATGCTCATCAAACTCTGATAGACAAGGTGGAAACGGTCCATCAAGCGAGGGATGGAGAAAGATCGGAAAGAAAGAGAAGAGTGAACTGAGAGGAGGAGAATGGGAGGGTGAAAGGCAGACCAGAGAAAAGGGTAAAACCAGAAAGAAGAAAAACTAGGGGGACAAAAGAGGAATAATCCCTCCTTATTCTGGTGTAAAAAGTGTCATGGCTGACAGCCATTATAATGAACACATAAAAGTATAAGATTTTTTAACTAGTGTCACTGGGTTTTCAGTGACTACACATAACACCTCATGACACTTGTGTTATAGTTGTGTCTTCATGACACATGTCATATTTAGATACTGATATTACAAAGCTCTTGTTATGACAGCCGTTCCAGAGCATCATAACTAAGGCTACAATCTCTTTTTTGAGTCCCCCCTCCTCCTCTTCTCCCAATTTGGAATTCCCAATTGTGTTCATAAGCCACACTCATTACTACAACCTTGGCTGTAATTTTGGAGGAGCTCAGACAAGCGCGCTCTGTACCAAACACACACTGTCACATAACACCTTTTCAAACACAGTGTACAAGCCGTGCTCATATGTGACATAAGTCAGAGGAAGACGGTCCATGTGCAGCTTAACAGTGCCTTAACAGGATGCAGACTGTGGGGCCCATCCACACACTGGAACAGTGCCTTAAACAGGATGCAGACTGTGGGGCCCATCCACACACTGGAACAGTGCCTTACCAGGATGCAGACTGTGGGGCCCATCCACACACTGGAACAGTGCCTTAACAGGATGCAGACTATGGGGCCCATCCACACACTGGAACAGTGCCTTAACAGGATGCAGACTGTGGGGCCCATCCACACACTGGAACAGTGCCTTAACAGGATGCAGACTGTGGGGCCCATCCACACACTGGAACAGTGCCTTATAACAGGATGCAGACTGTGGGGCCCATCCACACACTGGAACAGTGCCTTAACAGGATGCAGACTGGAACAGTGCCTTAACAGGATGCCCCATCCACACACTGGAACAGTGCCTTAACAGGATGCAGACTGTGGGGCCCATCCACACACTGGAACAGTGCCTTAACAGGATGCAGACTGCCCATCCACAGTGCCTTAACAGGATGCAGACTGTGGGGCCCATCCACACACTGGAACAGTGCCTTAACAGGATGCAGACTGTCCACACACTGGGCCCATCCACACACTGGAACAGTGCCTTAACAGGATGCAGACCGTGGGGCCCATCCACACAGACTGTGGGGCCCACACAGTGCCTTAACAGGATGCAGTGCCTGGATGCAGACTGTGCCCATTGCCTTAACAGGATGCAGACTGTGGGGCCCATCCACACACTGGACTGTGGGGCCCATGCAGTGCCTTAACAGGATGCCCATCCACACACTGGAACAGTGCAGTGCCTTAACAGGATGCAGACAGGATGCAGACTATGGGCCCATCCACACACTGGAACAGTGACTGACCTAAAAGGACCAACCACACAGTGGACCCTCGCTATAACCTCTATTGGTGCATCCTACATTGCACTTCATATATTTCATATGCATGCTTGTAAAACGTCCCATGAGCCTGTGTTATGCATATGAATACATATGAAGGCATTGTAAATATTGCACCAGGTACCAGGTTACCAGTGCTTTTCCTCATGTCCAGTGAAATGGATGACATGAGAAGTGTTACCTGGAGTGCAGATCTGCGCATTTGAACGCAGGCTGCGATGGTCTGCATAGGGATGAGGGCAGGGACGGCAGCAGGGCTGGCTCTTCCTGCCGCGCCCGCGCCAGGCCCCGCGAGGCCCTCCATCACCACGGATGCTCATGGAAATGAGCATTTCTGCACATGACAAATCACTGTAATTGATCGCACGGCCATCCATCACACTTAAGAGCCCTTCATCCACGCAGCGGCTCACTCAAGCGCGAGCTCTTAAGACGAGCGTCCTCCTCTCTCCGAGCCCACTTCTCCCTCATCTCCATCTCCTTCCTCTCTCTTCCTGTCTTCCGCTCACCCCTCTCAAGGAAATTCTTTCTCTCTCTCTCTCTCTCTCTCCCTCTACCTGCCTCATCCCTTCAGATTATTCTTCCATTTGAGTGTGTCAGACTGCATGGTAAGCCAGCGTCACAGCTGCAAAATTGCTCCAGGTTAGAGGATGGAAAGACTGATGCAAGAGCACAATCAGACACACTGACACACACATACACGTGCACCCTACATGCACATGCATGCAGACACTTACACTCACACATATGCACACACACCTTAATTCTTTATGAGTATCTTAAAAACAATAGTCAGGAGAATAACTATTTTAAATGTGAATTTTATCATTTTTAAAGAGCATATTTATCTGCACAGCAATGAGTGCTGTACATTCACAGACACACACACAAAACAGCCCTCCCCATCTCACACTGTCTGAATGATTGTTGTCCTTGATGAAGATAGATTTTCTCATAAACGCCACACTTAACCCAATCAGATGCGTGCTGTATGAGGTTGACTGGGACATGGCGGGTGGTTTTGGGGTGCAGCGAGCGTGTGGCGGATTACAGGAGGGCTTGTGGGATACCTCGCCTCTCACTGTGTGAAGAGCGAAAGGTTCAGGTGCCAGTCTTGCAGCAGTAATACATTTATTCATTGAGAGCTTTGCGCACGTTATAGGTGTGACTGCGCAGTGAAGGGTGCGTGTTTTCTGGGATGGAACAGGATTTGAGCTGCAGGATCTCCCCCCTGTGGAGGGTAAACTGGACACCCTCTGCCTCGCCGTTCATCCTGATGCCTGGAGCCAGCGTGCTCTCTCACATGGTCATAACATGACTCTGTGTCACATCTGCACTTCTCTACGCAAAACAAACATGTATCAGACCCAACCACATGGAACGATGTGTACACAAAGCCACACACACACACACACACACACACACACACACACACACACACACACACACACACACACACACACACGCATTCACGCACAAATATACAATCACCTTAGTGCATACCAGACTCTCACACGCACACAAACCTGGACACACACACATACACACGGACACAAGTACACAAAAACAAACAGGCACATGTGCACACATGCATGAACACACAAACACATACACACACACACACCTGAATACACATGCACACACATGCATAGAGTAAACACACACACATGACTGCACACACACACACACACAAACAAACACTCTCACACACATACCTGTATAATGACCATACACATGCACACACATGCATAGAGTAAACACACACACTTGAGTGCGCGCGCACACACACACACACACACACACACACACCTGTATAATGACCATACACATGCACACACATGCATACAGTAAACACACACACTTGAGTGCACACACACACACACACACACACACACACACACACACACACACACACACCTGTATAATGACCATACACATGCACACACATGCATAGAGTAAACACACACACTTGAGTGCACACACACACACACACACACACACACACACACACACACACACACACACACACACACACACACACACACACACACACACTCACACACACACACACACACACACACACACAGACACACACACACTCACACACTCACACACACACACACACACACACACACACACACACACACACACACACACACACACACACTCACACACACACACACACACACACACACACACTCACACACACACACACACACACACACACACACACACAGACACACACACACACACACACACACACACACACACACACACACACACACACACACACACACACACACACACACACACACACACACACACACACACACACACACACACACTCACACACACACACACACACACACACACACACACTCACACACACACACACACACACACACACACACACACACACACACACACACACATTAACCTTGCACAGAAAATATGAACAGCACAGAGACCCTCTCCACCTTTCTTTATCCCAGGAGAAGCCCGGGAGAAATAGAGCACCTCATTATCCATTTGTAATATTCATAAGCTCATCTGAAGCACAGTGATCTGCCACACATTAAATATTGATCTTTCCCCTGCCCTTCTTTACCATCCATTTAGGTAGGGCCTGGTGTGGTCTCTCAAACCCCCGGCCACCAGCATCCATGCGCGCTCAGAGGGCACCCATCAGCTTATTTTCTCCTAACGAGCTGTCAGTTGAGGGAAAACGGCTGTACTGGGAGCCGGCGCATTGCCGAATAGCCCCTACCCCGAAACAGAGGAAATAAATATGAGCGCGGAGAAACACGGCTCCACAAAGGACAGATCTCCCCGAGACGGGACTATGCCCGAGCCGCTCTCCTGCAGGACTGCCATGAATGGCCCAATTACCCACCATCAATTAAAACTGGCCCCTCCCATCGCACCACACCCTTCATATGCTAATGACGCTCCTTCACACGGAACAGGAAGTATTTCCAAGTGTTCCCTTAATGGCCACGAGATTTCTGCACTGTGCCACTCACATAAGACACACAGGATGGTCATTGTCGAGCAAGTTACCTTAAATTATTTATCTCCTAAACAAATGCCCATAGCCCGGGACATTCACAAGGCTTGCATATCAGAGCGCACAACAAAATATCCAGTGTTAATTTAACACTAACAGTGTAAATATGAGTCCAGTTGTTCTCATATGAACACTGTTAAAATAAACACTGGACATTTTGCTGTGCACTGGATTTTTGTAAGAGAAACAAGTAAAACTAACTAGCGCAATAAATGTTCGTTGCGCAGTGGTTAATTTGATTGATGTGGCTAACTATGGGAAGTATATACTATACAGAATGTTTTTTTTTGGTCTGCATAAATCTCACAACCTGCCCACACCGCTGTGGTTATCCTCCATTATGTCCCAACCCACAGCTCCAGGGTGACCTTGGTTTGTGAGGCTGACAGATGTGGGGTCAAAACTATCTGGTCTGCCCTGGTCTAGCCTCACTTTTAAGGCTAACTGTGAGCCTGACAGACTAGTGGACCTATTGTGACATCATACTGTCCAGCCTAAATGCCATTATTTTGATAAGAAACCACTGGTTGGTTACTTCCTTTGTCTAAGCATTATCCTGTGTGGACAAGACTCCTATTGGTGGTGGATACACCGAGTCAAATTTCCCTAGCCAACCAAATCCATCCGAAGACATCTAAGGGCCAATCAAGCAGACTATTTAAAAAAAATAATACCTTACATCTACAGGTCACTAGAGAGTGGTGAGAGTGAGGATTTTAACCTGCCGAACCCATATTCTTCCCTGTGAGGCTAGGCTAATCGTTACCTTACCGATGTTGACCCCTGGCACTGGTTGGTATCGATTCGGCTTGGGATTTACACACCCAGCTACGGAGCCCACAGCTTCACCACGAACGAGCACCGCTACCCTGGGACCCGTCCAAAGGCCTGTCGATGAGGTCCTTCACAGTCATTCAACACGGATGGTCACACCCAACACACGCCTGAAGTCCTGCAGCCCTGCAGCCATCGATACGGCAAAAACGCTCATCGCCTTCTACCGTGAGGGGCTTTGAAATGTAGCAGCTGTGAATAAGAGTGCTGGATACGCATGCTATACAGCACAAGACTGGAGACAGGGTGGAGTTTACACACTCCCCCGGTTTTAAATCCCAATTCCCAGTCCTCCGTTATTTGATGTTCGTTCAAGCAGCGAGCAGTCCAAATTAAACACAGCATATCTCCAATACTGTATGATTCAATCTATCCCTGCACCGGTGACTCAGAATTCCCCTGGCGATCGGGTTTTTGTTTGGACTGTTCCACCACCCAGACAATGGACAGTATTCTTACGGCATCCTTCGTGAGTGCACATGACAGCTCGATATCTTTTATCGTGTGACGGACGATACCCATGTGAACACTAGCCATGTCCCCTCTCCCCCCCTCCCTTGTGGTTTATATTTTTAGTCTCCATTGTTGCAGTGCGCCGTCGCCGGAAACCGTGCGGATGCACACCTGTGCTTCTTCTCGGGGAGATATTTACAAAAGCCCTGGTGAAGATATAGGCCCGGCACGTTATTGTTTGCTGAAGCAGGAGAAAGGCACGTTTTCAATAAGCAGGTTACAGAGCAGGGCTCTAACTGGTCACCGCAGAGATTGATGGTCTATATCTTACCTAGATCACAATGGAGATAAATTTAGCTGGCAGGGCAGGTTGATACAGAGCAGAGAGGTGCAATCTCCACCCCGAGCAGATACATCTTCCTTTATCACCTCACACATCACCGAGTCCATGCCAGTGTGTGTATGAGCGCGTTTATGTGGGTGTGAGGCGCGGCGTCTGTGTGTGGGCCTGCATGCTAGTGTGAAGGAGTGTGCGTTTGTGTGCGTGTTTGTCTGTGTGTGTGTGTGTGTATGTATGTATTTGTGCGTGTTTCTGTCTGTCTCTGCATGTATGTGTGAGTGTATGTTTTTGTAACTGTCCATCTGTATGTGTATGTATTATGACTATCTCTGTGTGAGTATGCGTGTGTGTGTGTGTGTATGTATTTGTGTGCGTGTTTCTGTCTGTCTCTGCATGTATGTGTGAGTGTATGTTTTTGTAACTGTCCATCTGTATGTGTATGTATTATGACTGTGTCTGTGTGTGTGTGTATGTGTGTGTGTGTGTGTGTGTGAGAGAGAGAGAGAGTGAGAATTCCCCATGTCTATGTTGTGTGACTAAGAGAGTCCACAGTAGTTCAATCAAAATCAATCTACCACTGAGAGACAGAAACACACATACTGCGCCCATGTCAAGATTGTACATCTGCCTTCCTGTCCGCCTCATGCTTCAGTTCTGCCAGACTCATCAGCAGCTCACCTGGCTAGCACACCGTGCTCTGCGCTGTCTGGATCTGGAGAAGGCACTATGTCCAGGATAGCCACAGTATACATTCTATGCGGACACAACGATTTGACTCCCATTCTGGAAGATTCCTGGACCTGTGCCTTCAAGATGATGGATTATGCCATTTTGGAGACGGCGATATGACAGTGCACCGCTGCCTATAGATTAACATTTATCTGGGGTCATGCGCTCGATCGTCGCCCAGGTGACGGCGTCACTGCCCTGGCGACACCTTGTCGAGGGTGCGCGGCAGCTGTGACAGACAGGAAATGACCGTTTCTCGCTGCAGAAATACAGCGGCCATGTTTGGTGGGAGGCGGTCTGCCCGGGGGGAAGCGTGCTGCCTCTGGCAGTAGAGGAGATTTACTGCGGTCCTGAAATTATACACTACTTCTAAAATTTAATCTAGCCCACAGAATTACCTCGCTTCATGAATTTCATTAAAACGCCATACATCACACATTCATTGTGTTTCCCACTTTCACTCAGCCATTTATTAACACTTGAACTCTTCACCGCAGCCTGAACAATAACTAATATCGATATCAGGAGCTCCTGTACATCCTCTGCCAGTCCCATTACAAGCCCACGTCCAACAGGGAAATTCACATTTCATTAAGCGTTGTGGGGAGGGCATAGTTCTTCATCAGACAAACAACTATGTTTCTTATTATTTTGGTTTACAGATTACCCTATGAAGGACTTGTAATCGCGTACGTGTTAAAAACAGCCTTTTAATTAAAAAAAAATATCTACTGCGCAATGATTGTAAAATGTGTAAGGTATGATCATAACAACCCACTGGATGGAAACACTTAATCAGGTGCGTTTTGGGCATTTGATCACCATCCGAATGCCACTGCCACGCTGAAACGGTTTCAGCTTACTTGCAAAGTGCAACGCTTCTTCAGCGTCTTGTGGAAACAAACAAAAAACAAACAAAAAACAAATGTCTTCTTTCAAGAGCCTACACTGGTGTAGCATCCATAAACAACCCTACTGCAAACTGAAGACTCATTCACTCACCATCTGGGTGAAGAGATGCTGTTTTTCTATGGCATTTGCCAGTGATCAATGCTATATTTCAGGAACCAACCATGAACAGTTCATAACACATTTTTTATCTATCTGCATTGTTTTTAATTTGGCTGATTATTGGATATCTAAAAATTACACACCATATAAAAAAAGTTCCAGCATTCTTTGTTCTCAGCTACAACTGGTCACCCACCTAAACATACTTACAGCACAGAATACATTTGCTTCTGAATGTATTAGTAAATTTACCCTTCTAGATTGAAGCTAACTGCTAGTTATTCTTTCCTGGTAATTCATTTTGTGTATTACCTAACCCACGATTTACTGTAAGCACCAAAACACTTGACATGCCATACACAAAATGGTACATTTTTAGGGTTATACCGACCCTAATCATTTTTCTTCCTTACGGTGTGCAACTCTGACCAACAGCTTTGGTCCTCCGGTAAAAAGGGCAATGTTAACCTGCCAGACAACTTGCAATGCACGTAATCTCTAGCAGTTCAATTTAAACTGTGAATCACAGTACCATGCGTGCAGTGAGACAAAGATTTCTTTTATTCTTCTTTGTCTCTCTTTTAACATTTCTGGGAGGAAAAAAAACCTCACTCCCACTTTCCGAGTGGAAGTTAAAATTATTGAAGTTTTATCATGCCATTTCTAAATGGAATAATTAAATGGCATGTCCTGGGTAGCATATATAAAATTTCAGATTCATTTTGGACTAATGTGTGTTTTAATAGACCATGGCAGCAAGATGAGATCAATAAATTTAAAGGGTTTTCCAGACAGTCAATTTAAAGTTTTTTTTTACCCTTTGTCCAAAATTTCAGAAAGGGCACTATGCATAAGTAAAGGTTAGCTTGTAACTGGATGATGTGTAAAGACCAGCTAGGGCTATTCTCCAAAAGACATTAGATCTGCAGGTATGTATTAATAAATTAATATTAACTGGGGACAGTGTCAGATTCCATTTTCAAAATATTTATAAAGACACACCCTTGGATTAATCTATGGGTGCATTTTCCTCTAGTGATGAGGGGGACACCCTCCTGAGTTTGATACATTAATAGAAAGCCTGTTTACTGTTAGTGTTTCCGGATACTTCTGCAATATAAGGGGAGGAGCTTCTTCCTTCAGGACTGCTGTCAATCTTCCAGTGCCCTCCCACAGCCCAGGGGGCCTACAGGACCTTGGACAACAGCGACTTCCTCACTAGCAGGCTCTCCTGAGGTGGATTTGTAATCAGCCCAGGTGTGAGTCATTGCCTTGGTTTGGTCTTTCTTTTTCAAACAAAGAACAGCCTGCTAGGCAATACGGCACAGTCTTTGGGTTCTTTGGATTTGAATTGTCAGCGTTTTCCTCTATTTTACTTGGCTGTGAAAATAAAGCCTTTCTTCGTAACCTCTAAATGTCATGTCCATTCGTGTATTCCTTTTCTTTAATATTTTGTTTTCTGCTATCATGGAAATGGGGAGACAAACTACCAAAAGACAAACTACCTTTGTCATGGGATTAATCATGTCATGTGACTAACGCTTGTCCAAAGTGAAGTAATAAAACCATTTGTCCATTTTTCCTGAAAGGTAGTCTTTACTGGGTATACTTTAACCTCACTTTTTTCCAATGCTGATGAGATGCACAATTAAAAATGAATTTTTTTACTTTCAGGACCGGTTTCAAAATACGAAGCATGCATCTGTAACACAGACCTTCATTGTTTCCTGGAGGCTGCTGCTGTGTTAAGCAGTTTGATAGAGGAGAGCGCATTTCAGCACATTGGATTATTATTAAGATTAATCTAGTTGTTTTGCATACTCTGACGGTGGGTGAACAGTAAGCAATCTGTCATTGCAGAGGTGGCCATCGGCGCCGTGCCGCTATCAGAGGCCATTCCAAACATAACGGAATAACAATGCATCTTTAACGTCACTGCCAGAAATATCTATCGCCATCTTTTTGCCATTCATTACTGGGGGGTATTTGTAACAGAATAAGGGCCATTGACTAGTGATTGATATCCAGGGTTTTCTTATCTTCTTTTCTCTTATTGCTTCCTCATTTAACGCATATTCTTCAAGGAGACACATGTGTATGACTAAGTGAGTACAAGTACCTCTCACATAATCTGTGCTTGATTTATTGCGCGACACACACACTCGTTTATTGTATGATGTCCTCCATAGCTTTGGGCTGTGCATCCTTTCATTTCTTTGTTTATGTGCATGTAAATGTATGCCGTATACATCTCTATGCAAGATAAAACAAGGAAGGCGGCTAAATGGAGGAATAACTTACTCATACTGTACACATGGAGTTGTTTTTATGTAAAGGCTTGTCCAATGCTTAGAGAAGATTGTCAGGTGGAGAAGTAGATTTGGAAACATGAATTATTTTTCTGTGATTATCATTAGCTTTCAAAAGCACAAGTCCCTCACTGAAAAGTTCATTTTTTAAAAAAAATCTTCCAACAAAACTTTAGGAGTTAATGGGGTTTTGAGGCCTGTGTATGAAAGGTGTTCCATTAAATGATAAGTGTATGAAAAAGGAAAGTGTATCGGACCTGTCCTTACAGAACCATGTTCCAAATTACAATACCTGCTTTAAATATAACTAAGCATAATATTTTGTCCATTTTTACCCTGTATTTTCGTCAGCCTCAGCTGGAGGCAAGCGTTTTGCAAATGGCATCCTTTAATTTCAATGGCATTGGCTAAATTCACAAACAATGCCAGGTGACAGTTCTAATAGGTATTATCAATATCTGGAAATTGGCAGCTGCTGAGGTTTGTGTTTTATGTTTTATTGAAAATCAATAGCAGAATCTACATGTCAGTCATTTTGTGGCAGAATAACTGACGGCCCAATTTTGGAGCCTTACCCTGCCGGAGGAAACCTGAGCCGATGCCACCGCCTTGCTTTTGCCTCCAGAGTGGGGAAAATGCTTTTTGAGTGTGGCATATTGATGTTTACTGTTTAGCATAATCACCAGAGTGTAATTGCCTGTCCCTTTTCACAAAATAAATGGATTGTCAGAAGAAGAAAGACGGTCAGGGCGGATAGGATCTAACGCAGCGGAGAACATGACTGACTGCAGAAACAGGCCCTAAATGCCATGCGGCCTTGTGTTTCAGCAGGGAGATAAAGCCTAATCACACAGCAGTAAATTACAAACAGGGCGTTCGACCCCTGACCTTTACCCATGCTCTCATCTAGGCCTTTAAAAACAAAACAAAACAAACAAAAAAACCGTTCTGCTGAGTTTATTTCTCTTACCCTTTCTCCACCATTTCCAATAATCATGTATGTGGAGAATATTGTGTGTTTCAACATTAGCATGACAGTACGCTGTATCAGTGAAGCCTGCACATGAGTTTCTCAGACAGCTGCACTGTGAAGCATTGGACAGAAGATGCAGAACTTGACTTCTGTGGCATGCAGGCTGAGTGAGGCAGGAGCTTAAAGATCAGGCTTACATATTTAAACAGCCTTTTGTTAGGGGGAAAAAGTGCTGAAGCAGTCCTGTGCAAATTTATTCCAGTCTGCATACTTCCGCTACTTATAGCAATTAAAGCAAGCCCATGTCACTGCGCCTGGATGAGAATCTATTTACTGGCACCGTACCTTTCAGTGAGGCACACATTCAGCATAAAGACAGAGAAGTCCATGGGACACCAAACCAAAATAGGGCATGTGCATATATTACTCTTGTGATTAATAAAATAAGGCACAGCACACTCAAAACCATAATCACAGTTATGAGCAGTTACAGAATAAAAAGATAATGTGTTCTCAAGGGCACTTAAGGCTGCCCTTCATTCTGTGGTTAGCTGCTAAATTAGCATTTTAAGTTTGATCAGAACTTGAAATTAGTGTAAAGGGTGCTGCAAGAAAGTCACTGAACATGAATAGGAGTATATGGAAATTAATCTCTGGGAAATGCAAAGTGAATTACTGAAAAACAATACATTGTCCTTATTTCCCAGCATGCAGTGTTGTCTTGGAATGGTTTGGGATCTTGATTGTCCTGGTGCTGCAATTCAAGTCTGATGACATCATTGCAGAAGCCAGTCAAAGTTGGAATCAGTAAGAAAGATATTTTGCTTGTTTTCGTCTCCACAATGTATGGGACAGGAAGAGGTGATATTCATTGAAACACAAATGAGAGACAAACAAAAAAAAGAATGTATATGTGAAATTGTCAGCAGTTATCTGTTTCCGGTTTGTGTTTTCCTAAGTGTATTTGCACATTTTGAGGTGTGTAAAAGTTTTTACATTCAAAGATAAAAGCAGCTCGATTGCATCACTCAGCCCTCTTTGAAGACAGAATCTGATTGGCTTTCTATTTTCAGGGGAAAATTCTGAGCTGGTGATGGTGGCTGACCAGGGCCGGGCCCATTCTGCACAGCTGCTATTGGAGGATCTTCAGCACCATGGACAGCGTCCATCCCACCTGAGCTATTGCCCCTTGGAGAGCCCTGGCCTGCCCAGACCAGCCCAGCAGCAGGCAGCTCACCTGCGGCTAATAACCAATCACCAGGAGCTGCAGGTGGCTGCTCGTTAGAGAGGAATGAAACGCACTCTCTGACCAGGCCTCTGACCCTCCCCAGGACCTGGCATCCGTCTTCCCTTCCCCTCCACTCCATTCCCCCATCCCCCATCTCCTCCGCCCATTCCCCCTCCATCTCCACCTGCTCTGCCCCCACCTCCTCTCTCTTCTCCACCATTCTCTCTCTGTCTCTCTCTCTCTCCAGTCCTACTCTTCCAAGACCACTACAGCATGTCTGGCACATACCGTGTAATATATTATTGATTTTAATGTTCACTAAGAAAATTGCTGTTGCAGCATAGTCCCGTTTAAGAAATACCAAAAAAACAGAGTGTAATAAGACACCAAAATTAGTAGACACAACACAAGCAAACAGTGCCAACACAATGAGACAATACATGCCTGTTCCATAAAACAGCACTTCTATGGAAAATGACACATGGTATTACATTGTCTTGGATTTTTGAATCCTGTCTAGCAATAATTCACCTCAGCACTAGGTATATCTATTCTATACAATTTGCTGGCTATAGACCTCCACACCCTCTGGATCTATAGATCTATATGCTATTCTAATAGAGGATGCCAATTTTATTCACAAAGGGCTGCGAGTTTCACTCCACCCAAGGAGGAGCACACCAAACACCACTAATTTATTCAAATGGGCTTTGTCTCTCCACAATTGACTGGTTTTATCAGGTGTGTTCCTGATTGGTTGGAGTGAAACCTCCCTCCATTTGCTGGTGATTTTACATTTCTAATTTGTTATTCTATTCCTGCTTCTAACTCAACATCTTTATTCTTATTAGACACCTCATCATCTTATTATTTTTATTAGACACCTTACAGCTCAGCTTACAGCTCAGAACAACAACCATCAAACCCACCTTTCCTGACACAAAACGGAGTCCAGGTCACATGCTGTGCTCACTGTTTCCACAAAGACCCGGCTACAGTAACTAGGTAACAGAAACAACCACAGTAACTCTTTAATAAATTTTCCATTATGCCTCTGTCCATCTCAGCTGACAGAAGAGCTGTAGCATGGTTCCTCTTTAAAAATCGAGAGAGAGAGAGAGAATGTGTCAGTGTACGGCGCGATACACAGCTGGGGGGGCAGGGTGGTTGTGGAATAACAGTGCTTCCTGTATCAACATTAGAACAATGCTCTGAGATGGTAAAGTAATGTACCCACTGGGAGCCCACCTGGTGCCCGGTACAACCCCCAAAAAAAAAAGAAAAAAAAAAAGTCTTGCCTGCAGGCTAGATCCAGTCTGCACAAATTACTCTGTTTAAGGGCATTTGCATTTCAATCAAAACAGGCTTCACCTTACAGCATCATTTTCTTTCAGTATGTTATGTATTATTGGAGACAAGCAAGCACACCCTTTGGAACTGGTTATTTTACCTCTAAAGCAGAATAGCAAATGCCTTTGAAGAGGACTAATGTCTTCTTTGATTGAATTGCACATTCCCTGGAGGAAGAGTAAGTGCATTTGATTCTAGCCCTTAATCTCACTCCTTAACCCAAACTCTTAGCGCTTACTGAGCGTAAACCCACGTTCTTACCTGTGACAGTCAACTCCGTGGTTCTCCGCACAACAAAGCTCCCAAACTGTAATTCACATGTGTAATTCCCAATGTCATCCTCGCGCACTTCCCGGATGGAGAGAGTATCCTTTCTCCGTACAATACTTTGTCTCCACTGTTTTGGCTTACATTCCTAAGAACAAACAAATACAAATTAAATAAATAAATGAAATGCAAAATTGCAGCAATTTGTCCACATGATAATTAAGCAAACGCAACAACATTTCATGGGAATTCTATTCTATTCTCGTTTCGCAATTAGCAATTATTTATCTGCGCTTAATTATGTTTAATTTATTTACAACCAAGTGTGCGAGAAATTGCGTGCAGAAAACATAATCATCCAACTCAGTGGGGCCACATATGCAAGGGTACACATGAACAGTGGCCATTTGTATTATTAGTAAATGTTTATTGTTTGAAACACATTCAAGCATCATTTTCATGTATTTAGTGCGGTTAAATTCATCATCAAGGCAATTAAGTTGGACGGGGGAATGTGAGATGAGTAAAGGGGCAGAGATTAGATTTAGATAGTGTTCCTCACTGCGGGCTCTTGGGTCTGGCATAAAGACTGAATCTCTCTGGTGTTTGGGCCACCTGTGCCTGCAGTCACGGAATTCAATCAGCCCTGCTCCAGAGCGCTCCAAACGCCTGCCGGTGCCACGGCCCCTGTTCATTATCCATCTTTTCATCCATTTCACAAAGAGACGGGGATATGACCGCCGCCGTCTCGGCTGGCGGTGGACTGGAGGATGAGCTGCCGTGGGCTGCCCCCCATGGGGGCTACACTGCAGTTCCCGCTGTGAGGCCAAAAATAGCGACTCAGGTGAATACAGGTAACTTCAGGTTTTTTGGTTTTTTTTTTTTGGTGGAGGGTGGGGGGTGTTTTTTCCACTTACGGAGTCCCTGCCAAACTTTGAGAGGTAGCTGAGTATTATAAGGACAATCCGCCTTTTTTCTTTTCTTTGGAGACTACGGAAAGACAGAAATGAGTTTTTGATCTTCCGGTTCTTTGCACCCTGCACATGTCCCTTAAATAATCTTTTCCTGTCAAATGAAAAATGAGAGTTATCTCGTTCATCTGAAATCCCAGCTCTTCGGCTCCACTGGCCTGCAGCTGGTGCAATGCAGACACGTGTTACATAACCTAAGAGTAGAGCCACATGCTGAGGTAAAGTGAGCAGATGTGTGTTTATCGATGCTGGCTCTAAGATGAACTGAGTACCAGTTAATTATGCCACCAAATGGTGCATCTACGTTCAATGTTGAGATATCTTTTGATATTTGCTCAAGAGCTCGACAATTAACAATTTGGACACATAAACAAAAGGATGACAGGAATGAAACACAAACGAGGACATCGAAACTGTTGGAGCATGGCGTTGAACTCCAGCCATTTCGGGGAGGAAGGGGGGCAGGAGGCACAGCGTCGGGAGGTTTCTGTGATTTCCATCCGAGCTGCTGCCATTTAAGGCCATAAAGACAAAGCATGTGAACTCTTTAGTCAAAAGATGATTCGGTAAATACTTCAGTGCTACAACACACTCAACACCAGCCAACACTGTGGCCCTTCAGGACTGGAGTCTGGCTCCATTACAGTGTCTGATTCTGGATATGGGGAGAGAAAGGAGGGAGGCTGGATAGTTTAAATGTAAAGATTTTTCTCTGTGAATCACGGTCGTTGTGCAGAGCTGGACAGGGCGGAGTCAGGAGGTGTGGCCTACCTTGTACCATACCAGCCCCGGCTCCTTCCCAGGCTGCACGTAGTCCTCGATGTCCGGGCACGTGATCTCTTTGCTCTTGCTCAGCTCCGCCTTCTCGAAATACCTCATCTTGGAGTTGTAGCAGAGGTCCGTGTCATTCTCGGCCACGGTCAGGGACATGGACACCTTCATACAATATGTGGAATTCCTGCGGAACAAAATCGATCAATTAATCGTCACTTTAAACCTAAAGAAAAGAAAAATGGTGGGGAACAGAATATTCAATAACTGTGTGTCCATATGGAAAGGTTTCAACCTATCATCTGTTATAGACTTGCATTGTTTCTAATATTTGTAATAATAGACAAGTTCTTCTTTTTAGGTGCGTAGCATTAGCCGAGTGGATGGTGATCCACATTAGCTTCAGCGCTCATTCACACCCACAGCATCAGTGTACTTTGCACTTGTCCTTTACAAATAAATTATTACATAAAAAAAAAAAAAAAAATAATATGGAAATGTATTCTGCTATGCCACAGAAAAATGTTTCTTCCACATACATAGCACCTACTTCCTGCCCCGTTGTCCACCCCTGAGCATTGTGGGAAGAAAAGGCACGGTGATTCATTTGTGTTGCACCATCAGCGGTGAGCGCCGAGGTGCCGAATCCGTGACCGGATAGCTGTGGGTTCAGCTGGCAGCCTGGACTTTGCTTGTTCTCTCCTCATAAAGGTTATAAACTCAACGTATCCAGCACACTTTTAGCTGTAGGCATGAGGCATGAATAATACATGAGGCCTAGATAAGAGGACCTACTGACCAGATTACGGTGTTTATTTTTATTTGAAATTTCCCAGAATCCCCTTCTTCCCCCACCCACCCCACCCCACCCCTGACTCATACGCTTCCTTTGCAGTCTGGGAGACACCGGCTGAGCTAAGCAGCACATGATAGAAATGAAGAGATGATGATTATCTGTCAATGAAGGGACCATTAAAATTCACCCCATCTCTGGTGTTGACGGTGGGGAAAAACAAAAGGAAAAAAATAGAAAACAGAAAAAGCTTTTAGTAGGAATGCCTGCAGGTTAATTAGGAACATCTCTCCTGTAATGTAATGAAAAGAGACCGTGCAGACGCTGTGGTTGTGCAGGGGGCCGGGTCATGGCCTATCATGTGCGATGGTTTTAAATGAGCAAACATGGGCCCCCAAGGAAGGCCTGGCACCACCCCCCCCCCCCCCTCACTCTCCCTCCCCCATCACACTCGACAATGCACCCCGCCCCACCGCTGACGTTCAACATGGATGTGAAAGCACGCACAACACAATGACCCTCGGCAGGAATTCATCGCCCCGTCCTAATTTCACCTACTTGTCAGGCGGTTGTGCTCCGGACGGCCCAAATCGCAGCATTTGCAAAAGCGTGGGTGCGCGATCTGTTTTTCACTTTAGCAGTAATAGCGCGTTCGCGGGTTTTTACCACGCTCCGAAACGCAATTACAGCCATAGCTGAGCTTATTGAGAAACCGCCGCCTGAATACTAATGCGCGAAAAGGCCAAAATTATTCACTCCGCACATTACGGAGTGGGGAAATACTGCAGAGTCAACACTGTGGCGCTGATGAAATGAGACAGGGTGTAAAGGGGTTGCTGGCTTGAACCCCGGCTATACCACACAATGCCTACAGATGCAGCAGACACAAGCCCTGAAATGGGCAGATCACATGTGGAATGGCCAGCGAATTAGCGGTAGCGTCGAGAGCTTCATTACACCCACTTTCAGAGCAGATGCTCCCACTCGTGGAGGGAATTACGGTGAGTTGCGACCATCTACTCAGTTTAAGGGCAGAGCACCGGCATCCCCCACTTCTTTCAAATCCTAGTGCCTTCTGGCGATGAGACCAGCGCTCTAAACTTTTCCTTCGCTGCAGTTAGTGGTTACATCACCATTGTGGGGGAGGCCCTATTGTGTGAGAGTGTGTGTGTGTGTGTGTGTGTGTGTGTGGTGTTGCATTTTATCCATACTGTAAGACAATACAAGAGGGCTCGCACTTCAACTCCATTTTCTGAGCCTTTTTCAGAGATATTTTGAGTGGAATACCAAAACTCTTATGAAATAAATCCCTCTGTGTATTACACAACGTTTGACTCACGAACAAAACAATGGAGAGAAAGCGGCTCCGAACAAACAATCCACTCCAGCACCTGTCTGTGCCCACCCATGAGCTACCTGAGGTCTGGGGCACCGAGTGCTGTGCTGTGCTGTGCCGTGCTGTGCCGTGCTATGCTGTGCCGTGCTGTGCCATGCTGCTCACTCCTTTGCTTATGGCTGAGGGACAATCATGCGGTAGCCAACTGCAAATCATTTATGAAACAGAACCACTGTACAATTCTGGGGAAAATAAAACAAAATAAAAACTATGAAAAAAAAAAAAAAAGCTCAGATGTAATGCAGAATGACTGTGATAAACACTGCAGTGAATGAACACTGATTTGCCTCTTTGGATCTGTGGGTTGTGTAGCAACAGAGAGCTCTGGAGGGAAATCCTACACAGACAACGATGTTCTGCAGTGGGTCAGAACTTCCCTACTTGGGAAGTATTCAATAATTTAACAAACTGCAAGAATGAATAACAGTAATAAAAAAATATGACATATGTTTGGCTCCATAGCACCAGACATGTTATCATGTTACCATGTTATATTTACTCAGAGAACTTTTAGACCATGGTATCCCCTTGTTACCATGTCTGATACTGAACCCTATCTGCAAGCTTGATTGCATTTGGGACAGTGACTCACATCAGGGTGGTCCCATTGTCATGCTGATATCAGAATTATAAACTCTGTGTTTGGACGAGACCGTGGCTGGCCTAGTCTCAATCCATAAGCAGTGAACCAGTTGAAATCATTGGACAGTGGCCACAGTGGCCTCCATGGGGGTGCTATGCTAAATGCATGTATATACTTTCAGACATGACCTATGGGAGAGTGCTGAGTGGCTAACCTTGTTGAGGCACCTTAAAGCTGGACCGTTCTAGTAGTGACTGATGGGGTGCTAAAATCATAGGAACAGAGGTATCTGGTCAGTCGAGATGCCTTAATATCATTGCTCAATAGTGACCCCTACTGGCCAATAAAGCACCCACATTTTTCAAGCAAAAAAAAAAAAAAAAAGCTGGATATGTAATGCCCTTTATGCATGTCCTGTGTTTCAAAGGAGAGCAAACGCTTGTCTACAGACGTACCCACTGGATAGCAGAAGCTGCAGCAATGTAGGGCAAATGAAGGTGATTGTGTATTCTAAAATTTGGAAAAATTGGGTGAAAAACATTGAAAATGTATCAATGGAATTAAACTCTACATGCTGAACTAATTAGCTTCATTATTTATTTACATGTACTTGTACTTATTTTTATGTACTGTATCAGTTTACCTTGGTTGCTGCTTTAGCAAGCCACCCACGCTAACTCCACCAGCCTTTCCCTATACTCTACTGACAGCTTAAAACAGGACTGAGCCACTGTTTTAGCTCTTGTGGACCAGCTGCAAAAAGACCTTTATCAGTAAGGTGCCTCGAATTACATAACAATTACACAGCCCGGTGAGAGACAGTTTTACACAGAAACTTTAAGTCAAACAAATAAAATGGAGGAAAAAAAAGTAATATAATTATTCCAATTAAACTCAACGGACCCTATGTGATTGACAGCTTTATGCAGCGTTACTGAATGCTGGCTGACAGGAGAGGAATATGGTCAGGTGTTTTGGTCTTCCTGAACCGGTGATGTAAACTCAACATGATGTGAATATTATCCCAGACAACTTCCACCAGATGGACACCAGAGCAAATGAGCTCCCCAGAGAACCAGACCTGTGAAATATTCTGGGCAGTGCAGATAAAGGCGCCCCATGGGATTGTGGGATTGTACCAGCCAGGCTTCAGTAATTGATGGACAGAGCAAAACTGTCCGTCTGTAGTCGGTCTATAGGCACATCAAGCCCTGTCTTCCGAGCGTTGTTTTATGACATGTTTGATCTGTATTTGAGTGATATATAAATAAATACATCACTTTTAATTATCGATTTTGTTGAAAATAACAGGAAAATAAATATATGCATTTAAAAGACATTTTCAAATCTATTGACTGGGGACCTGCAAAACTTGCCGCAGCATAATAATTCGGTACTTACTTATTCATAAGTATATATTTCTGTGGTTAATATTTGAACTATTCAAATAATCTTCCTTATCTTCTTTTATTATTTTTTTAATGTCACATATTTTCTTTTATTCATAAAACGCATGCGGGTTAGACAGCGCCTCACAGGGATTCGATGAATAACCGTAAAACGAACTGAAAATGTGCTGACGCGGACTCCGCCGAGAAATGTTCAGATCCAAGGCCGCCAGCAGACAGGCGAGTGAGGAATTCTCATGTAGCGTGATGCACCTTCTAACACCCGGGCAAGTTTGGTTACCCTCACAAGGGAGCCGGTGACAAGCCGTTGTCATGGTGGTCCTGCAAAATTAATAACATCGCGAGGGCATGTGTCTTACTCAGCTGCAGAAAAAGTGCGGTGTGATATCACGGCGATGTCACAATTCAAATGAAAAAAGGTTTTTTTTTTAAAAAAAAAAAAAAAAAAAAAAAAAAGGGAAAAGTCCTTACTTGACAGTTTGCAGAGTAAGGCTTGAGGGCGAGAACAGAATATCCGCTCATTATGGGAGATGTGCCTCCGCACACAGACGTTTTATTAAGAGGGATTGTGAGACGGACGGAAGGCTAAACATACACAGAAGTTGATCGCCTTGGCTGCAATGCATCAAATCTCACCAAGGTCACGTCGCTAAATCCTCTTAATAATTTCACACCAAACGCATCGCTCTCCCACCTATATTGCGTATTAATACAGAGCTACAGCGAAGGTAGACATCCCTCCAGCCAGAATGCGCTCCGAGCGCTGAAAAAACGGTTTAACCTTTACGGAAAGACAGACCGTTCATAAACCTGTCATAAAGAGTAAACACATTTCAGTTTATGGACATAGAAGACACAATAAACTGCACCATTTATATAAATGTGTGACGTGTGCAAACTATCACAATTTCTGCCCATTTTTTCCATGGGGATTGGATAGAAAATGTGGACATTTTTTCATGTCATTAATAAACCTTCCCCACGTGCTGGCTGTCAGGAGTGACCTTCTTTGACCGCTTACAAAATGCCTGCTGCAGCACATTAAATTCCCTTCTCATAGGTGCAGTGAGGCAAATGCCATTATATGTACAGGTGTCCTTTAAGCTTTTATTTGCTCAGATGTCAAGCACGTATACAACAAACAATATGAGCAGTGGCATGTCAAATATCTCTATCCTGAAAGTTTGTTTTTTTTTTTCCCCCAAATTTTTATGTTTTGCATTCTTTTCATCAAATATAAATAAAGAAGAACCTGAAGTGACAAGAACAGAAAATTCAGTCTAACTAGGGTTGCCATTTACCTAAAATACAGGGAGTATCCAGTACTGCATCAGGCCCGGTATTGAACACACCAAGGGTATCAAAGTCATTTCAGAATTATCATATCAGTACTTTATTGATGGTGCTGTCAGCTTAAATCCCCCCCAAGAAAAAAAAATAATAATAAAAAAAAACAGAATTTTGCATGTTGTTTTTCAAGTAGAAGATAGTAAATCACTCCTATTTGAACTATTCTCAGGGAGATGCTTGTCTATGAATATTGAGTTTGCTTTCAACCAGGGATTTTTCTCTGATGAACTCATTCAAGAGATTATAATTGTATCTTTTAGTAATCTTTTTAATCTTCTGAATATTATAATGTGATATGCGTATGGTAAATAGAGGATTATTGAGATTGGTATTTGGAGGAATAATTCAGAATTATGAAGTATGTCATTGGAAATTTGAATTTCCACTAAATTTAGCTTGTGTCTTTATCCTTATAAGGATTTTGTCTCAGTAATTATATTTACCTGACAAGAAGTGGGAAATGCTAAGGATGCAGAGCAGAGACACACACCAACTAATGAGCAGGAGGATGGAACAGCAGGAGACCCAATAGGTCCCCAGTGGTACATGGCATGTTCAAACTTCAGACTGAATGTGTTAAAACACAGGTATACAAAGTCAAAGGTTTAGCTGAAGAAAAAAAAATGGCTGCGATGCTTTAAAGCTGCATGAGGGCCAGATGTTTGCATTATTCATTGAGGAGAAACTCCACAGCAGCATTCATACCTTACCACTGCAGCAGTGCAGTGTTATAATGGATGGGGAGCTGGTCTTGAAACTGAGAGGTTGCAGGTTCAATTCCCAGGTGGGGCACTGCACTGATACCCATGAGCAAGGCACTTCACCTGAGCTACTTCAGCAAATGTCCTGCTGAATAACTTGAAAGCGTAAACCGTGTGAGTCTGAATAATTCATAAAATGTAATGTACTTCCACTTAATGTGTTTATACAGGTAAACATCTACTGACACAATGCATGGGGAGGGCTTAACTCAAGAATACAGAAGTAGCACAGCAACTGAGGATCACACCTGGAAAATGGGAGGAGCTACCACACAGTATCAATTATTAATGTATTTGGACCAATGAGGACATACACTGTGATCAGGTCAAGTCACTGATTGACAGCTGAGTGCAGCTTCACCCTGCCAGGGTTCATGAAATTTCATTACAGCCATCACTGCCTTAAACCACATGAAATATGGCATGACCAGGAAGTTGAGTTCCCTCTCCAAGCTCTGGTCACACCATCAAGATCTAAAATCCACAGTTGATATGAGTTTCCAAGAACTGTTTGATATCCTGGAAGGACATAAAAATGAAATAAATAAATGAAAATCTTGGGCGGCCTCTCTGACGAGCTGACCTCAAATCCTCAAACACAGGCCTGTAGTACATCACTTGGATTGTGCGGAAGCCAATATTAATATCTTCTTTCTCTTACAGATACATATTTCATGAGCCTACGATGATGGGTATTATTAGGTAGCAATAGCAATGTTGGGGGTTATGCGATTTGAAGGACAGGACACAGCTGATCCCATAGTTCAATATTCTGCATCAGGCACACCGCAGTGCATGAGCAGAAACACCCAATCAAAACATGGGGACAAAGGGTAGACAGCCAATCACAGACCTCATTATACTGTGCCGCATCTGGACGAATAGGAAGGGGACTGTCTATCAAAAAGCTGGAGGAAAATTACTATACAGCCCATCACCATCACTCTTCAATCTATGAGAAATTCAACATCTGTTTCAATATTTCAATTTCAGTTTCCTTTTTTTATGCTTCCTCTTTTTTGTTTATGTGACAGATATACCTAATGTTCTGCCACAGGCATTCATTCTTTATTTGCATGTCAAATAAAGTGAGAAGAGCAAACTGAAGAATATAATGAAAGAAATGAAGCAAGATAAATAGAATGAACATTTAAAGTGAGGACAGAAGTTATATAAAGTTTTGTTTTGTATTTTCAAGGCTGTTAACGAAAGGATACATGAGCCAGTACCGCTTATTAAATATAAAGAACGGGAGAAGATGAAGATGAATTATAAATCACTCACACTTTAGATAAATCCCCAAATAATTTCCTCCCATTTCTGTATTTATTTGATTTTGTGTTTTTTTTCAAATGTGTCCTTAAAAAAATGTACTTAATTTGAATTTTGCTCCCCACTTCAGAATTGCCAGTTGTGCCTTTTGATTTATTGCAAAGCTACTCTAGCCTCTCCTCCACCTTACACAGAGTGTATGCCCCAAATGTGCTGTCCACAATGGGCTACAGGAGAGAGCTAGCTCCTTTCTACCATATATTTATTCCACCCGTGTGTTAAAACAGCGGAGTTAACTAATTAGCTGCCCTACCAGACTGATGTGTTTAGCTCATTAAAATCAAAAGGTTTAATGCATGAGTGAAACAAATACATGGTAGTACTAGTACTTTATGAAGCTGAGCTTTTCCTCATCTGTCTAAAACACATACACACCAACAGATTTTAATTACTATTGTAGGTTCCTAATGGGTAATAGCTAATACCTAATGAGCTAGACAAGGCTGGCCTGGGCCCATGGCCTGTGGTGGGAAACTTCACTCAAAGAGCCAGAAAGCTCACTCACCCCCTCAGTGTTTCAGGTAAATTCAACGCACACTACACCTGTTTTAATACGCAGAGAAACTAGGAAAGAGCTGGAAGAGCTCACTGACGTAGGCCTTGAGTTCATACACTGTGGGGCAGATATCCCACAAAGGGAAAACCGGAATTAATGATCTGTTTTCAAACTGTGCATGTCCCTTTAATAGAAAGCCAGGGTCGGCATTGCCAAAAAATGTATCCTTCATTGAATAAGGAATGGCAGAAGAGGCCCGACTCCCACAGATACACCTACAGAGCAGTGTGGCCTTTACCTTTAACATGTGTCAAACATGCAGTTTCGTTTGGGTAAAACGATGCCCCCGATTCCACTGTGGGTTCAACGCGTCATTGTCAGTCAGCGGACGGATCGGACCCGCGCGCTGGTTTCACCAGCCCCTCCCTCATCAGTCTCCCTCGCTGTCCTGCCAAACACTGGATGCAGATTAACCTCAATCAGTCTTTGGTGATGAGTACATTATTTATAACACAAACGAAGGTCATGGCGAGCAGCAGGCAGAGCGGAGGCCTACCTGCGCCCCGCTCATAACTCACCTGTCAGCCCGCGAGGCCAGGTGATTAACGGCTACCTGGCCGACCTGACTGCAGGCAAGACACCCCCACTTAGGATCCGTTTAAAGCCACTGCCACTTTCTCTCTCTCTCTCTCTCTCTCTCTCTCTCTCTTAGTCTGTCTGGGCTGCTTTCAACCATCTCAGCCAAGTCAACACATGGCCTGAATGCAGCACATATGGGGGACAGAGAGAGGGATAACAATACTGAACAAAACAAAAAAGGATTGTGGGATTGTTTTGAGATGAATCGTTTCACATGTGTCTAAACGTGTGTGCATACGCATGCACACGCACGCTCGCGTGTACACATGCACGGACCCAGACACAGATATAAGCTTTTCATTACCGAATGCAAAGATATACATCTTTGGGATATTATCCACAAAGACATCTTTTCAGGACATGATTAAAACTATATTACAGATGTCTTTAGTCCCTCAATGTTCTTAAAAATAAAAACCAAAAAAAAAACTATTACTTCCAGACCCTGACATTACATAACAGATTATGCTATTTTCCTAGTACTGCTAATATCTACACCTATATCCATAACAAAAAGGAATATACAGTACTCATGAATAGAGTCTGACAGTTAAACATGACAGATGGCTGGATTTCTGCTCCTTACCACACAGAGGCGAAGGGCTGAAACTCTTAAACCGTCTTTCGCTCAGCCTCTCACACGAGGCTGTGCCATTGGACGCTCAGAGAGACCGTCCCTGCAGCTCCCATTCCCCAGCATCACTGTTAATATTCCCGTTTAATCCTCTCATAAAATCTCTGACAAGCTTTTCACTGATTGAACTTTTACGTTAACTCTTAAATAAACTATAGAAGCAGTGCTGCGTCACAGTGGAAGCTCTTTAAACTACAGCATATTCTCAGCTAAAGGGGCAGATTAAAATAGTTACAGCATTTTTCCTCCTCTGAAATGAAAATCAGACCCAGATCTCACCTCACCCACTTCTATTGGCTTAGTGACAGGTAAAGAACTGCACTCACCATGTAGGGATGTCATATTTGTGGAAGTTGGGGTGCAGAAGAGACGAGCCCCATCAGCTATGAAGCCTGAGCAGGACAGTGTCAGGCAGGATTCTAATGTACTGTTAATATCTAACATTATCTAATATCTAAATTATACAGCATGCAATACATTACATTATTATTGTACAAGGCAAACTGTAATCTATCAGGGGTGAATGCATTAAGACAGATTTAATTCAATTCACAACGTTCTTCTGTGGAGAGGGATGCTGTTTGTCGATGTAGTGACACACATGCTTTGTTATAAAGGTGAGGAAAAAGAGGAGCGCAGATAAACGCCCTTGACCAGAGCGGTCTGTGGCGGTTCTGCAGAGCGCCTGTGAGAAGCTCAGCCTGCTTTACTGGGTCACGGCAGGCCTGATCAGGAGGGCCAGCTGGAGACAGGCTGGAACTCCTGCTCGTTTGTCTTCCCCCTCTCTGACATCCTCTCACAGCCGTTCTGGGCTGCGGAGTTCCGCCGCCAGGGCTGCGGACGCCGTGGCAACAAGAAACAAAGAGGTGCTCCGCTTGAGCCGGCCCGGGGAGGGGAGCCGGCGGCCCGCGGTGGTCCACGGCAGCGCACGCGGCTCAATACCACCACGCTGAGTCTGGGGCGCTGGCTGGAACACCTGTCCTTCACGCCCACTCTGCACCAGCAGGCTGAGCTGAGCGGAGCTGAGCTCCCTCCCACAGCCTCCACACACCCACCCAGCACACAGATTAATGAGGCCCCAAAGCCAGCCAGCCAGCCAGCCAGCACTGTCACCCACCCCCTCCTGAACTTCCACTGTTTCCCTAAAACTTTACTTACATCATCCTGGGCCTGGATTCTATCAACTTTGTCCCTGAAGTTTGACAGATAAATTCAAGTCTTTTTACTTTTTACTTTACAGGAGTCAAACTAATGAACTTAGTGTTTAACATTTAGATACAGTTAAATAAAAAGACACAAAACAAGATCTCATGCTATTATACTTTAAAATGAAAAGAATACATTCTAAAGGATATGCTTGTTTGATTACAGTAAAATACGTCACACAGTTTAACGAGTTCTGCCTTTATCAAAATCGACTTTTTAGAGAACGAAATAAAAATTTGTATTTCTGAGGAGATAAAAACAAACACTTGAATTTAACATGATGCTTAAATGCTATTATGAAAGACGCAAGACACTTAACCTATTCAGGCTTAGCAAAAAGAAAACTAAGTCGGGATTTAATTGAGGTTTTTAAATTCATAAAAAGGCTTTAACAAGGTGAACTACAAAAGATTTTTGAGGTTGAGCTCTGTCAGCAGAACAAGAGGGCACAGATGAAAATTAATTAACTCTGAATTGATATCAGGAAGTATTATTTTACACTGAGAGCTCTCAATGCTTGGAACAGCTTTCCAGGGAATATAGAAGAGCCAGCCCACTGTTTGATCGTTCAAGTCAAGGCTTGTTTCAGTACGGGATTCTCTGTATATAGCAGATTATAATGAACCCAAATGGCCTGTTGTCAACATTTCAGGTCCTTATGTTCTAGCAGTGAGTTAAAATTAAGGATAAATGTAGCTTGAGTTGTTCCAGCTGGAGAAGTCCCTGACCACTCCCATGTCACATCTGTAGCTCCGCCCACACTCGATGCCATGTCTCTCAGCTGTAGCTCCGCCCACACTCAATGCCATGTCTCTCAGCTGTAGCTCCGCCCACACTCAATGCCATGTCTCTCAGCTGTAGCTCCGCCCACACTCAATGCCATGTCTCTCAGCTGTAGCTCCGCCCACACTCAAAGCCATGTCTCTCAGCTGTAGCTCCGCCCACACTCAAAGCCATGTCTCTCAGCTGTAGCTCCACCCACACTCAATGCCATGTCTCTCATCTGTAGCTCCACCCACACTCAATGACATGTCTCTCAGCTATAGCTCCGCCCACACTCAATGCCATGTCTCTCAGCTGTAGCTCCGCCCACACTCAATGCCATATCTCTCAGCTGTAGCTCCACCCACACTCAAAGCCATGTCTCTCAGCTGTAGACCTGTCTCATCTTCAACCTCCATTTCTCATCATACCTCCAGGCCAGTCATATGGGCCCTGCTTGATCCCGTCTCCGTAGAGATGCTACACAGTCCGTAAGAGTCGAAGCACTCAGCAATTACCGCTAATTATGGCTAATGCGGACGGCGATTTTCCCCCTGCTCAGCTCAGCACTTCTTGAGGACGCGTTTCTCACCTCACCTGCCCTCGCATCCTTCTTCCCCTTCCTGAGACACAACTTCCAGGAGAGAGGGATGGTGGGGAAGGGGGGCTGAAAAAAATGGGCCCCGAAATTTCTCTCCTCCCTCAGCGTTACCGTCAGCAACTACAGCAATTCATATTCTTCCGTGGTACCGGGTCAGGATGTACATCTGTGTGAAGTGCAGGGCCCCTGACGGATGAGGTGGCGGGATGTACTTTCTCAGCGCATTGCGTGAAAGACGCTGAGAAAGAGTGACATTTATCATGCACGCCCACAGAAGACCCAGAAACAGCAATCACACCTCAGGACGGAACCGCAAGAAATCTCTGCTAAAGATGGATTGGAAGTGACTTTCCTGAGCCCTCTCTGCGCAATTGTTTTCGAGAAGGGCTGTGCTTTTGGTAAAAAAAGTAAATAAATAAAAATGATATTGGGCACAACTTAATTTAGTAGGCTAGTTTTCTTGTTTTTTTTTTTTTGGAAATACAGGAACAAATTCTAAAATATCTAAAAAAAAATATCTGAAAAAAAAAAACACAACAAGAAATGTATTACTCTTTACATTGAAGTCAGACCATAAACTACAGTAACACTTGGGAGTTGGTAGTATAGAGTATAGAGGTAGAAGAGGGTAGCACTTTGTCGCAGTGTGTGGATGGCATTTACAATATGGATGATTAGGGAGCCATACTGAGAGAGGAGACTGCTAAACAAAAAATGCTTTGTTTTCATGACAAAGTTTACATTTGTACAATGTGATTGTACATATACACATGTAAATAATAACAACATACTAATTATACCATAAGGTCAACAATATAGGCATGTGTGAGTGTGAGTGCTTAATCCCGGTGAAATGAGTGAGAGGAGGAGAGGAGGAGGGGGGTCCGAGCATCGGCAGAAGGGAAGCCTGTCTCTTTGACTGAGGCACAATTTTCAATTTTACACAGGTGTTCATAATGAAGCTGACTTCACAATGGTGACTGCAGAGATGAGAAGAGATGCAGAGATGGTTTGTTATGAAACACTAATAGCTTTAAGGTGGGCATATGCAAAATCCCAAGAAAATCTAAACATGCAAGTATGCTGGACTAAACCACCGCTACTTTACAACACCAACATGGTGGCACTCAGAGGAACACAAGCCCGCAGGGGTTTTTTTTTTGTTTTGTTTTGTTTAACATGAGGTTTATGCATGACCGCATTCACATACATGAACAAATGCTCCAGAGTTAACTCCTTGTAAAAGAGCGCAAAAGGTTAAGCATTATCATTGAATTATTCAGCAGTTGCAATGAGGTAAGGGTAATGCATAATAAGTATTCCGCTATTATTTCCATAATGTTATAGACAAGGAAAAAAAAACATGCTGACATTTATTCAGGGTGGATACTCCATTCTTGAACTCATACATGTAGGTCAACACCAGCCATCTTCAGGGAGAATCACAGGTTCCCGGTCGTTTTGCGTTGTTGACGAAATAATCAATTCTCAGCAATTATGGTTAACAGTTTACTGCATAGACCAAAAAAAAATCCATTTGGAACAAAAAAAAAAAATGAACCACACCATTTATGTTTGTTTACTCCAGCACCACAGGGATGGGTTATTTCGCTTGTGGATTTCATGCTATTGCTCTTCTGATTGAGTAAGTGCACTTCCTGTAAATCACTTTGATTTAAAAGCGTCTGCTAAATGATTAAAATGTAAATGCAACAGTTTGGAAGAAAAAAAAAGTTATAAGTTATTAGTTGTAATTTTTTTCCTGGCAAAAGTGGAACTGTTTTCCTAAGGTTGTATTTGCACCATCAGTTGAAAGAACAAGTCTCAGGACTACTCAGTGAGCTTCATACTCACTAGCCTGGTACCACAAGCGAACGGCCATGGGCCATGCTCAAGAGTGGAGGGGACTGTAACAGAAGAGTCCCATGGCCTGTTTAGTGGTGGAGTGGTTTTAGCCATTCTGTGTTAGCCTCTCTGTGTTAGCCCTATGTTAGCCTGTGTAAGTCTCCTTGCATTAGTCTGTGTAACCCTGTCAGTGCTAGCCTGTATTAGCGCCTCTGTGCTAGCCCAGGTTTAGCATTTGTAAAGCACCCAGCGTTAGCCTGCGCAACCCTGTCTGTGTTAGTCTGTAAAAGCCTCCCTGTGTTAGCCTGTGTCTGCCCCGTATTAGCACTCTGAATGTGTGATTATTGCTCAGTGCCACGACTGGCAGGACCACCGACCCACGCGGGCGCTCGTCTGCCACCACAACAACGAGCTTTATGCCCCGTTATCTCCTTAGGAGATTAGCCTCCCACCCCCCGGAATCTTCCCTGAAAGCGGAGAGCTCACGGCTGCTCCAGGTGAAGAGGGATGGCTCTCGCTCCCTCTAACGAAGTGCTTCATTATCTACCTTTGGAAAAGCTGCTATCCCTCATGAGCTTAAGCGGAGGCCTGATTTCATCATTCACAGAGAACACGGTACCTCCATCGCTTCCGCAATCCTGCGCCCAATCTCGTGCTCTGACAGGTTCTGGCAGAGGAGCGGAGGCAAACGGTGGGCTGTGTGCGTGTGTGTGTGAGTGTGTGTGAGTGAGTGAGTGTGTGTCTGTGTGTGAGTGTGTGTGAGTGAGTGTGTGTGTGTCTGTGTGTGAGTGTCTGTGTGTGAGTGTGTGTGTCTGTGAGTGTGTGTGTGTGTGTCTGTGTGTGAGTGAGTGTGTGTGTGTGTGTGTGTGTGTGTGTGTGTGTGTGTGTGTGTGTGTGTGTGTGTGTGTGTGTGTGTCTGTGTGTGAGTGTGTGTGTCTGTGAGTGTGTGTGTGTGTGTCTGTGTGTGTGTGTGTGTGTGTGTGTGTGTTGTGTGTGTGTGTGTGTGTGTGTGTGTGTGTGTGTGTGTGTGTGTGTGTGTGTGTGTGTGTGTTTGCAGGGTGGGTATTTGATCAAGGAATTCCTAGTTACTGATCTTTGGAGAAGTTTCCCCCCAATCTGCAGATATAAAAATTCATGCAAATGTGGCAGATGGAATTATCATTAGATACAGATACTACTTATATGTATATATTATAATATCTAACAGTCATTTCCATTATAATCTCCTTCCATGTATGGTGCATACAGGAAGCCTGAAATCTTTTAAACACGCGCACGCATGCACCCCTGTGTCAATGTGCCTGTATTACACTGGCTGCATATTCCACCCATCACACGCACTGTTCCCCACAACGTTGTTCGTCACCATAGTGCAGCTATAGCGCTGGGGGTGAGCTGGCTTTGACTCTGCCCATGCATGTTTCATTGAGATCACCGCTGGAGCTGTAACACATTCTACAGAAAGGTCATACAGCCTGAGCGGTCAGTCTCCGCACTGAAATAGTAAAGACTGAGGACCTGCAGGCTCTGTTCCTGCAGCTCAGGGATGCTCCATCCAGAGTGAGAAAATAGCTAAGATTCTCCGTTATTCTGACTCAACATGTTTTCGATATGCTGAGAATGCACACTACTACTCAAATGTGTCCAATCAAAACTGACCAACAAAGTGACGGAGAGTTAATTTGGGCCCGTGGTCAGCAGTGGTCAGCTGCACCCCCCCCCCTCCCGCCATCACATGCAATGTAGGGGGTGTCAAACCCCAAACTTCCCCAGGGCCACAGCACGTACAGTTTAGTTTCTGTGTCTCCTTTCAATCAGCAGCCAATGAGAAAAGAATTAAACTAACCCTCCACCAACTACTGGAGTACTGCAGTGATGAGTACAAAAAAACTAAATAAAACACACACCCAGAGAGAAGCATAGGCAGCAGGACTGGAGAGTGACTCCCCAGCTATGTAGGATCCAGCTGACAGTACAGAAACAGACAAATGCTGCAGGAGAAGGCCTGCTATACTGTCAGCACCCTGAGCGATCGCTACTGTGCCTTACAACAGAATACTGGTGTGCCAAAGAGATCACTATGGGCAGAATCTAAAGGAGCAAAGGGGGGTGCTGGTGGTGCTGTCGGTTGGAAGCAGGGGGTAAGTAAAACAAAAGTTACAAAAATGGCACGGGACAGCGTGCACGCACACTACAGCAGTTACCTCACGTTTTGTCCTGTTTAAAAAAAAAAAAAAAAAAAAAAAAAAAACAAAGACAGACAGATCAAAAAAGATCTGCTCTCCTTTGACATAAAAGCAGAGTCTGTCAATCAGAGAGCCGTGAGCTCCAGCAGGCCTTTCTGGCTCTCTGCATGCTGGCAGAAAATAAAGAAACTTTTCAAGGACTGGTGAAAGTCTAGGGTATAGAAAAAAAAAAAAAAAAAAAAAAGAGTTTCTTTCAGGAGTGGGAATGAAGGGTGTGAGACCATATCTGCCTGTCAGGGACCCCAGCGTTTGAAACACTGCCAACCACACAGGGCCCAGAGCACACAGGAGAAAGGGGGAGGGGGTCTCCTGGGTGGGGGGGACCTAACACAAGGCCCCCTCCCCTAGGGAAACAGAGGCGCAGCGTGACCATCCAGGGGAGAAACGTGTATGAATAAATAAATTAAGGTAAGCTTGACTAGGCTTACCGAGCACTGACCTTAATTTGACACAGGAAATTGCTCATCTCTGTGACTGGTCCCCCCTCCCCTCCCCCCACCCTTTATAAGGAGTGTGTCGTGGGATTATGGCTGATTTCACTGAGTCCAGAGACAGTGAGAGAGAGAGAGAGAGAGAGAGACAACTCTCCCAGGGACAGGGCTGACCGGCCGTGTTTGCATCCGCACTGGTGCGCTTTGACATTTCCTGCCGCGGCCAAGGCGGAGGCAAACGCAGCAGCAGATGTGCGCCATTGTGCGCCAGGGCAGGGATGTCCCACGCGGCCGGCAACGAGCGGCATCAAAGGGAGGGTCAAGCAGGGCAGAGGGGGGAGGGGGGGTTGGGCTGGCAGGAACTGAGTGTGATTGAGAAGAGAGAGACAGAAGCAAGGAGGTGAGAGGGACGGACAAGGAGAGACAGAGATAGAGAGAGAGGAGCAGAGGAATGGAGAGAAGGAGACAGAGGGAAAGGGAAGGATAGAGAGGGGAAGGGAAGGAAAGAGGGGTTGGGATGAAGAGATTAAGAGAGAGGAGGAGGAAAAGAGAGGTTCAGGGGGGAAGGAAGGAGCGATAGAGAGCAATAGAGTGATGATACAAACATATTGATCAAAAGTATATAATAGCATTATATCAGTGATTAAATAAGGCGATAGTCCATATATTAATATACAGTATAATAGCCATGATTAAATAAAAACCTAGATGAAATAAAGTCTAGTTCATATTTTAAAAAAATGTGTCCTTTGTTAAAGATCATTTCTGGCTAATGCTTCGGCAACATTTACTTGTCATGACGGTAAAGGCAATCTGAAATTGACATTCAGAGAGACAGGGAGGGGGAAAGAGTGTGTGAGAGAGAGAGAGAGAGAGAGAGAGAGAGAGAGGGAAGAGAGAGAGAGCGTTGCTGTTTTGCAGTCAGCATCTGTCAGGCAGGTTTCATCTTTACACACGAGCGCACCTGTGCTTTACCCATTACACTTCGGGCACCGTTTGCATGTGCTCACACGCACCGAGCTGACATAATGACATAATCGACCATTCGAGTGTCACTTCTGAAAGGTAAGTGACAATGTCCCTTTTGTCCAAACGTCTGGCAAGACAGGAAGTTCTCAAAGCGCCACACAAAGACCCCTTTTTTTTTTTTACTACAGAAGCTGGGTGTCAGAGTGAAATCAACAGTGTGTGCAGGTTTAACATTTACATCCATTTGAATGCGGTTATCTCACACACCCTCCAAACCTACAGCGACTTACAAAAGTGAAATGAGCAGAGAATAAGCCAAGATGCTAGTGTCAGAATCAATAGTATGTGCCACTTCATCAACCTACATATCAATTACATGTCATGTGTTTGTGTCTTAGCCAATCAGTAACTTTAATTACTCATTTAAACGCTGAAGCAAACCAAAAACCTGGACCTGATACAGCCCTTTCAGGATCAGAGAGCGAGTGAGAGCACTAAGAAGCAAGGAAGAGAGAGAGAGAGAAGGAGACAGAAAGATCAATTAATAGATTCATACAGTAGTTTGATGGATGTACATGAGTTGGAGCTTACTCATGTACTAGACTCTCCGCACCGATAACAGAGCGTTGCTGGTTCAAAAAAAAGTTCTCCAAAAAAGTCATCTAAAATGATTCTGTATCCATTCCAGACTCTGCATTTAGGAGATGAATTCTGATACTGGTCCCATGATGGAGTACCACCCAAGCTCACTCTGTCAGAGTAGATTTGTGAAATTAATATTAGCATCCAGCCACGATTAGAGCAATAATTAAGAGATGGATGAGCTCACAGATGGACCAATTAATGTAACATTCTAAAATTAAATATCAATTGAGAAACAGAGCCTGAACTTGAACAAATGAGCAAATGAGTCAATCCATCAACGAATGAATCCATCAAGGAATCAATCAAACAATCAATGTTTGAATGAATCAATGAACCAACTTGTTGGAGGAAGATTCATACACTGTGAATCCCAACAAGTCCTGGACCATTTGAGATTCGCGGCAACTTAATCAGTTGAAGTTATCAGTGGTTTTTAACATTGTTAAATTGCAGCTGTGCCACTGTGCCTCAAGGAAACGTGTTTCCTGAACCATTTGAGTAATCTGAACTTGTTGGGTTTTTACAGTGCAGAAAAAGCCTGCGATTATCGTGGAATTGTGGTTCTGTGCTGCTGAAGGTGAGGAATGAGTCATCCTGTAACTCGGCGATAGATTGTAATCCTCCCACGGTTCCTAAAAGAAGATGTTCCCTTCGCGGCCCTCTGTGTTGTGCAGACACCGAAGATTCATATTCAACATGTTAACCGATACGGCCTTTCGCAAAAGCCCGGAATGAAAGGTGGAAACAAATGAGACTTATCCCACAATCGTGTTGCAGTAGGACGAGTTGTCGGGGCAACTGCAACCACAGCCATATCTATATCAGTATCTGTATCCAAGGACCATGAAGACCGGGGAAACTCTTTCACTCACAGTGAGAGAATAGACAATGGTGCATTGTGGGTATTTTAACACCTCAGGCTCAGCTTGGCAGGGACCAATGATGAAGCGGCACTAAAATCAGAAGTTAAATCATACCCTGTATAAATAAATCTCCTGGTTCTGATCTGGGATCAGCTTTTAGTTAAGGATAAAGACCTATATCAGCACTCTCCTACTCTGTGACACTGAAAATGGGCTCTTGTACACATTCATAAATATATGCTAGTTCACCCTGAATGCGCATTATATTGCACAAATTATAAATACACTATATTCAAATTTCAGAAATAACACTGTGGTGCTTACTGAGGTTGTCACTTCGGTGAGTACTGGGGCCTCCTTCTTGCATTTGAAAGTACTGTTTGGGGCCTTATGGAATGCACATAATTACATAATCATAACTCTATCCATAGTTAGGGATCAGCAGTGCAGTTCTTCAGGGTTCAGTTCTGGAATGATGGGGGAATGTCAGGCATATTCACCAGTCAGAACGTTGTGTTTCTCCGGTCGTAATGCAGGAATGGCCGTTCTCTTATAGTACAGCGGTGGCTCTAATGCTAACCTGGGTGCAGCATGCAGCGGACTGATAAACTCATGAGTCATGTGAGGGTTTGCTCGTGTCATTGGACACTACGATCCGTAGCGTTTCATGGATCTCCCAGGGCAATTTATAAACTGCTTGTGAGACTCTGCTGAAGTGGAGCTCGATTTGGAGACTGCTTCCTATTCAACACATGCAGAAAGCCAGTGCGCTAAATCAGTGAGAAAGACTGAGCAAGAATGAACGCATTTCTGAAACTGAGTGCGATCTACACTGCTTCAGAGTGATGTCTACCATGGGGAAAAAAAACTAATAATATGGGTAAACTAAAAAAAAAAACCCTGGCTCAACATTAGGCTTCTCTTAGCATAAAAAACTGTCTCTTAGGAAACTGGACACACCATAGAGATATAGAGAATGGAATGGGAAATATTTGTGAAACTGAGCTGACTAGTTAAACAAATTCTTCATATTTTTTTTTCTTACAATGCTTTTCCCGCCTGGAGAAGACTTTTTTTGTTCTCCTTTTTTAAAAAAGAAAAGCCTCCTTTTGTAGTTTAGCAGACTAATGAAGCATTTATGAAAAGATGTACCTCACCAAAAAAGGTTAATATGTTATTACCATGTAATTATGCGCATTCTTCTTTAAACAGATTTTTTTTCTCAGTCCCTTTCATTTCGGAGTTACACAGTCAAGCAGCAGTAATTCTGTGTGACAAGTGAGTGAAAGTTCATTGGTTTGAAAGCAGTACAAAAACAATACTCATCAAAGGGGAGAAAAAGTGAACTGACTGGGGAAAAAAAAATCCCGTTCCAGAACTAACTTTATTCTGCAAACTTCCTCTTCAGCCATAGTCCCCCCTTCAAGTTCTCACACTTGGCTTTTTTTTCCCTTGGTTTCACATGTCCGTCCAGAAAAAAGGTGTTGTGAAAATGTGTGAATTGATAAATGCGTCACAGTTGCCTTTGCCAAAACCCAAATATCAAAAGCTCAATTTTGCATGGAAACACAATCCGTGTCGTGAACTTGAAATTAAATAAGTCAAATATATGAATAATGCAAGAGGTTCCAAAAATGTCATGATGCAATATGCCAGTTTTTCCCCTCCCTCTCTTTGAATCGTTTGTTTTGAGGGTTTTTTTCCCCCCCTGATGTTTATAAATATATGATAACAGGAATCATTCATTTTTAATATTGATACCAGCTAATGGTTGGGGCCGTGGGTTTAATGGCTGTACGGTACATAGCAGAAATATAAATGTTTAATTCCTGAGATCAGTACATCGCTCGCCTAAATGAACTGCGAATCATTAGAACTGCTGTTGAATATTACCCTGAAGTAACAACAAACCATCGGTTGAATGGCTGTGACTACCAAGACGACTCATGTTTTGCCCCATTACAGGTTTTTGGATGCTTAAAAATGATTGATAGTGGTCTAACATAAAAAAAAAAATTCATTTCAAATATTTAATTTGGCTGGTAAGCTGGTAAATAGGATAACAGATCATTCATGGATATGGACGAGCGGAATGGCGCGCCATGAACGTGCTGCGGTTCTCACTGCCTCTGGCCACTGGCCATATGTTCATCATTCGCCTCGGTTGGAAGTCCCAAACTCAATCTGTGGAAACATGTGGTGAAGGATTCTGACTATTTCTAAGAAATGGCACTGTTTGTTTCTTTACATAGTGCTGCCTCAAATCCAGTTTGTTTCCCCCAAAATTAACCATTAGGTAAAACAATATAGATAATGCTTATTTTTTACAATTCATTATGATATTCAGATTTAAAAATATATGTAACATTTTACGAGAACTAATGCTGGAAGCTTCAACAAGGGAGATTTTAATATAAATGAAACCATAAATTGTGTATTAGTACAACAATACTAAAAAATAACACTATATTTTGAAATATGAAGTTACACACAAGTTGTAATGTCAGAAAACATGAATTTGCAGATTGACGTTTGCAACAGCAATATATAATTATATGACTGATCCCAAGATATTGACAATGGAGGGTATTAGAAGGTGAATGAGACTGGGATGACATTTCTAACCACAAATTAGATTTCCTAAATGTGGACCTATATCACATAAGACACTGTGTTTAGGTGCATTCAAAATGACCTTCAGAATTTAATCTCAGTTATAAAGAGAGACTCAGAGACTCTGTCTCTGTGTGTTGTGGAGTTACTAAGAAGCTCAATGGCAAGACACTGAAGCCATAAAGTTTAACAGAAATGCACAACTTTTTTCTTTGTAAGACCAACAAAGTGAACTGTCAGTATATACAGACTGGCAGAATGATAGAGAGTAACTCGCCACAGTAAATTATGAAGAGCAAAATTAACATTTAAATATGTGCGACTGTGTGAGTATGCTCGCCGAATCAAAGTGATTCAGTCTGTGGAGCAGGAATGATATATTTATATATTAAACTGATAAATGGATGTCAAATGCATATTTAATGCATTTAGATTGCAACAGATTGCAACAGCTGCGATATCAAAGTTTCTAAAGTAGAATATAAAGCGCGGCGCTTGTGTGTTTTGCAATTAATTTGGCATCTCAAATGAAATCCCAATTAAAATGGCTTAAATCACTTTCATGAAAGTTCTAATGTAAACCTCAGGTCATTCATCAACGGAGACCGACGCAGCGGAGCGAAAAGCCCAACGACATCCCAGCGCACAAGAGTGCAAAGCTAGAGAGGGAAAGGAAAAACGTAAGGTTTGGAAAATGCGTAAACACAAAAACCGAAAGTGAATATCATCAAAAATATAAATGTCTAAAAGTTAATGTGCACCTCAAATCTGCTTTTTTCCCCCTCACATATTTCATAGTTTCATCCAAAAGAGTGCAAAGTCATACTGATGCCTAGTCTTTAAATGGAGATACAGGGCATTCATGTTCATGGCTGCAACCTTACTGCAGGAACTAAGGAATGTATTACACTAGATAGAGCACCATGATATAGCCGAGAGGAGAAGGTGCTTCACTTGGACAGGAAGGACGGGGACTTCTCACCCCAGCATGGTCACAGTAAGGTCAGTGCCACTGTTGGCTCTTGAGCAAGGCCCTTAACCCCACATTGGTCCCAGGACAACTGGCCCCTAGAGTAATCGGTCCATTTGGAGAAAAACATTAGCTAAATAACTGCGCTATAATAGTAAAATCACTTGGGGATAAAACGTAGCCAGTGACAAGATACTGTTAAGGTATTTTTAATACAGTACAATATGAGCATTATCATAAGTCATTTATGCTCAAAGCCCTCAGGAGGATTCCTGAGCTTATTTCTATTTAAAAATGTGCGCTTAAAAGGTCTTAAAAGGCATATATAAATGACTTCACTAACCACAATATCTTTCAGAGTATTTTGATGCTATAATGATCCCAGACTTGTAATTCAAAGACTTTGATCATTTTAAAATATATCTTATTTGTACTCATTTTTAAACAGCGATATGTTGTCAATAATAGCAATAAGCACGTACGTGTCTCTAATGCATTGTTCCTTTACTTTGAGGATTTAGCTCTGAACCTAATGCTTTGCAGAGCAGACAGAGTACAATTATTCCATTCAATTGCAGCAGAATACGCCCTGCCCATAATTAGGCTAAATAGTTGTGACTAGCAAAAAAGCAACACACTCATCCAAATCAAATCTCCTCTCTCTGCACTGCAGGGCTGATTACACAATAACGCAGGCCTGACTGACCGCTCTCCTCCGGCTGCAGAAGCCTTTCTGAGTGAGTGGAGTATTCGGGTTCGGAGCCGGCGAATTCATTGTGAAATCCACACGGGCAGGACCAGAGCTCTTCGCCCCCTCTCAGCGTCAACAAGAGAACGGCCGTAACAGCGCTGGAATGCTGTACACATTTATATTTATTTATATTCCCTACGTGATTCATATGCCCTCCATCCTTTTCCACAGGCTTGTTAGATATTGCCACATATTTTCATATATTCTTTACAGGTGCTGACATTTAATCCCATGTAAGTGTGTGTGCTGTTTTCGCTTTACTTTAGAAATGAATTTGAGTGTATTCATGCGGGCGGTATTGTCTGTATTGCTAAACGACGAAGGCCGAATGGTGGATGTCACTGAACCATCATGTTGACTCACACTGTGTGTGCATTTCATGTTTACAAACAGGATAAAACGATGATCTGAACAAATGGAAAAGAGGATTTCAAGGAGTATCCAGAGATGGAGACCAGGCACTGACTAATCCTTCAAAGTCCAGTGAGCTACGACCAGCAGATACCTCATTAAACGCTTGCTCATTGAGATTTGGTTTGCTCGACAGCAGGAGCTTGTTTTAAAAAGTACAATTTGTGCCGTTTATATGTTCATGGACAGATAAAATGTTTGCAAAATTAGCATTCATCAAAAACATAAATGCATGCTGTATGCATTGACTTTGAAATCATAAATATTGATCAGTCATATTTGTTAGCAAACTTAGTCTTTAGTTAACATATCTCATCAATAGTAATAACTCCTTAAATACAGTACGTCCACCAGTGCCTTGCAGCAAAAGGGGAAGACGACAATTTATCCGAATTAGAAATGGAAATAATATCTCCAGGAAAGAATCGTTAATCTAGTCAGTATCCCGCAGTGTGACAAGTAAGAGGATTGGCAGAATTTAAAATAAGGATAGTTATGGTGGCACTGGAATCAAGCCAAACACTCACAACAATGAACATAAATGGTTTGAATTTACATTTTTTGGGATATTGGGGGCGCTGAAAATGTAAATTTCACTCAGAAGATGAATGTCAGTGTAAATCAGGAAGGACAGTTTGGGACTCAACCCTCAGCTCGTCCAGAAACTCTACTCGGCCAACGACACTGACACTCTGCGCCTGTCTTCCCCATCAAACACCAGTGCGCCGTGCGAAATCACATACTAGGCCCTGTACAGTAGGCAAAAATCAGTACGTGTAGTATGTAGTGTGTCCGAAATCTCAAACCGGCTGAATTAGAATGTGATAGCCTACGGCTTCTGTCAAAATTCTGCAGTGTGCAAGGACTGCAGTGGGCTGTAGGCACTATGTTAACGTAAGAGCAGTACGCTATTGTTGGAATTTAGTAGGCACCGATTCCACGCAGGGTAGGTATGTTATGTATATGCTAAGCCTATATCACTGTCCCATTCGCGACGGTCTCAAGGCAAACCTAAGAGCATTTCATTCTCATCCATTGTCCTGGAACACGTTAGCTACAGTTTTTATAATATCTTTTCAAATATATATATTTTAAGGTAAAAAAAAAACACATATACTCAGATCTAAAATATATTCTATATAAATTTATAGATCTGCATATACCAACAACATTTGAATAGCAGTGAACACTTAATATAATATGCTGTATCTCTGTCAAAATGGTAATATTGTGGTACTTTTGTGTTGCCACTCAGACCACAAGGATGGATTTGTAGTTTGCATTTTGGGGATGAGTGGTGTCTCTATAAATATTCCTCATTCGGCATGGCGTGTTTGTGGATGTGACAGAGAGCAGGTACTGATAAATCTATTGCTACATGAGTGATGAAGTGGTGCTGGGATAGCACACAGATATGAGTCATCCTAGCAATGGAAAATCAAACGCCTTGAAATGTTTTGTGAAGGTTTTTTTCCTGTTGTTGTTTGGGAACTATCCTGTTGGGTACACTTTCAGTGTTCTCGGGGAACACCTGCTGTGCGTAGATCTAGCTACCTCAAACATTACAGACGATTCTTTCAGATCAAAATGAGGCCCCCTACTTCCTCCCTGGCTGGCGTGAACTCAGCAGTTTGTCATTTAGGACTGAAAAGAATGAGCTGAGCCCTGTAATACAGATACTGAGAGAGAAAAAGAGGAGAAAAATCCCTATGTTCTCATCCAGGAACAGCCCACATCTGCCCACTCAACCCCCCTCCCCCATCTGAGCTTCCACTCAGAGAGTAATGCATGACCTCTGATGCTAATATTCTGCCTGCAAGTGAGAGTACATGCGCAGACCTTTATGGGCATTGGGAGCAGAAGGGCGGGGTGGAGAGCAGCGCAGGAAGAACAGAGCTGCCTCACCTGTAGCCTTACCTGTCACACCACACTACACAATATACACACACACACAGCCAAGAGACAAGGTGAGAGAGATCTGAGAGTTATAGCTCTGCCAATGCCACTTAACACCTTATTTCTTCCCTCTAGGCAAATTAATAATTCATTTGGCGTATTAGGTAAACGAGACCCCCCCTGGTGCCTCGCGGATGTTCTGTGGATGTTTATCCAGCCCCTCCACCGTCCAGAGAGCTGAGCTCTCATTACTCAGGGCAGGCGAGGCTTCTAAACCCCACTGATTTATGTACAGACCTTCCAGAAACTTCCACTCCCTTGCAATCGCGCTGTGACTCGCTAAATATCCCGACAGAGAGTTGGAGGGTGGGTTAATGCTCCTCCACAGATCGGACTTTCAGCAGACAGAAAACTAAAAACACAGAGCTCAGTGTGTATCTCAGATTGGTTTACAGATATCGCACACTAAGTTAACATTTCGCCTGTAACTTTGGCACACAATTACATACAAGGGTTCCTGTTTTTCTTCATTTTTTTTTTTTTGAAAATCCACAATATTGAAACAAGTGGATAAACTTCCAATCCATAGCAATTATAAAATAATCAACAACTGCAGTTTCCACCACCCCACTCATCAGTCTTTGGATACCTTTCATATCATATTCTTTTCATATACCTGGATATATCCATAAGCATTTCCATCACACAGAGATTCTCAGACATCCCTGGCCAGCTCACCTTAAGACGCAGGAGTAGTGTCCGACGTCCTGCAGCTCCGTGGGCCGGAACCAAATGGCGTCCTCCTCTTTGCTCATCCGGACTCCATCGAACGAGATGGGCTCCTCAAAGTCCCCATGTCCCGTGCTTTTGTACCACATAAGGCTGAGCCCGGCACTCTGGGCGTGTGTGTAGTTCGCTCTGATATATCCGTAAAATAATGCACACTTAATCCGCACCGGTTCCCCCAGAAGCACTTTGTATTTCAAGTAGTCCACCGACCAGTCCGTGCAGCCGTCCACTGAGGGAAAAGGGGAGAAATAAGAGAGACAGGGTGTTACTAGGCATGCTATAACACTGTCAGGAGAAGTGTGTTACTAAGCCTGTAATAACAATGACACAAAGCAGGAAACCGAGGAGAGGGGTGTTAGTGATCATGTAATAACATTGTAACAAACAGGGGACAGGCAAGAAGAGCACTATTAGACCTTTAATGGCAGTGTAATAAGGAGAAAACCTGAGAGAGGTGTTACAGCAGAAATAAGAGAGAGGGGAGGTCATGAGAATATGATACAATATGTACATGAATCCAAGTTAGTGTATTCACCATACAATAGCAACCTCTCAGCCGGCCAATCGTGCGCCTGAAATTCGACTGCGCAGCAAGGACAAGCCCTGCAGTTATGCTGTCTTGTGACTGTGCAGCTCAACTAGTGGACTGTAATGTGGAAAGGAACCAGGAGAGTGGCTGACCCACTGGGTAGTCTATGCTCTTGTGCACTGATCGTCCATATTAGCAAAATCAATTATGTTTAAATTTGAACCCCCTCTTCCATTTTTCTGTCAGTGCAATCTATGCTGATGATCTCCCATTCGACACTGGAGAAAAATGCAGTTAGGTCAACACCATCAACTGTAGAAGGAGTCGTCAGTTTTCATCTATGATCGCCGAGCCTGACGTTTCAGCAAAACATGTCAGCGCTCCCACCACCAAGTGTCATTCACGACTGAGTGTTGCCTATTAGTGAGACAATTAGATGCACAATACACACGTCTTGCAACAGGCTATCCGCACTGATCAGATAATGAGTACGATGCAGCTTCCCTCAGTTTGCCATGATAAATCTGATCTCTGAACTCAGATCCCACAGATCTCACAACCTACACCATGACTGCAAAAGCACAACAAAACAAAGAACGGAGGAACGAGCTGCGACAGTTTTAACTGCGTCAGATAAAGCAAAGCCTGCAGTGGAGTCTGGAGGTTTAATGGCTGAGTACGTGCTCAGTCAGGCCCGTCTGTGTGTAGGCACCAGCTGTGACCCGGAGGCCACCTGAGCCAGGCCCCGGCCCTGTCCCAGTGTTCCCGTATGGGGCAGAAGCATGGGACCCAGCCAGAGCCTGACCTGGATGACCTGGAGGGAGACGGGGCCGTTGAATTCTGCATGTGAGATCAAATGCTCGACACTGATTATCAAACTTGCACGAATTATCAAATGCCGAACCCTGAATGTCAAACTAGCTTTGATTTGCCTGTTGCCGTGCTATGTAAGCCAGCAGACCCCACCTTTAACACAGGTAAGTGTTCTGTTCCCAACATGCACTGCTCTGAGATAAGAATGCAAGGCAGGTTACCCCTGGACTTACTTGATGAACCCTTGTACATTTTTCAGTTAGTCAGTCCAGTTGTTTCCGCATTCATATTGAGTTTTGACTCAGTTTTATTTCTACCACACAGTTTTCAGTTGCACTCACTTTGCTTGATGTTCACCAGCAGCAGATTTCTGGAAAACAGCATGGAATAATGGAGAATAGAAACACCTGTGCTGTTTTGATTTTATTTATTTTTTTCTGCGCTTTGCAGAAATGGGCCAATATCTGCGTCTATCTGTGGATGACATCGTCCCCTTGGAAACCATTCACAAGTGCCACCTGGAGAGGAGAAGCCGGCTGAAGCAAAAGGAATGAACTTCACTTTGCTGGTAGGAACCTCCACAGTTTGGTGCCCTTTTACAGCAATTTGCTTTCGCACTGCAGGGATTTTTAGGTGGACCGAACAGAATAGCAGTTTGGATGCAGAGATTCTGCCAAGGTCTGAATAAAGATGAGGGTTTTCACGTCAGCCTGAAGCTGAAGGACTCCTGCCTTCTGCCTATAGTCCTCTTTATTGACAAATTGAAACAGATATTTTCTTCACATTTTTATTACAAATAATGCAAACAGATGTGGTGTTCGAGGACTTACATAGCGCTAGACCCACCAAGCTATAATTGTTTGACAGGCATGTCTGGCCCATGAGTGTGAGATGAAAGAAATACATGTGTGCATTTCCACCTGATGCAAGACCACACCACCACAACGGTCCCACATGGGTTTTTTTTTCTACAAAATTTCAACGATGAGCTCCGGGATGAGGTGTGGGCAGAGGTTACCAATTGAAGCAAGCAGCGCTCTCACATATAAGCCCAGAACCGCACCACCTGCACAGCGTTTTTACTTTCCCCATGAATTCCCCAGCAGGGCCGTGGTTAAGCGCATTTTGGGAAAGAGCTCTCTGAGTTAATTAAAATGAAGCCGGCTCCAGCCTTTGGACAGGGCTGGTTTATTCGTCAGCGAGGCTGAGAACGGCAGTTCTGCTGAGGACACATAAAATATATTAAAGGGTTTGAGTACTTAACAGGCACAGAGTAAGTGAAATTGGTCCTTGAATTACTGAAAAAGGCTACAGGGATGACAGGTGGATGATCCATTAAAAATAAAAAAAAGGAAAAACACAGCTCACACCAGGTGGGTTTCAGTGTGTTTCATGTCCCAAAACCTGGAACTGAGTCTTGGACATGATGGGCCAAGAGCCAAGAAATGACAAGAAATACAAAATGTTGTCAAAGCATCAATCATATATTGAAATAAGATTTTGAAAAGGAACAAGGAAAACATCAATTTGTTTCATCCCTTCTCGGTCTCCCCACTTTTCTTCTTCTGAAAAGGTACGGCAGTATCTCTCTCCTCCGATGCCTGCTCATGCGTTATTCCCCATTAAACAGCTGTCCAGCACAGCTGCTGAGTACTCCACAGGCCTGTCCTGAGTACATATCCGTACATATTTTATTTCCAAAAAGAAACATCTCGGCAGCTAATTAACGGCACGCAGACACGCCGTGCACATTCGCCCATGCCGCTCGATTTGTGTCCGCAGTAGTCGCATTAATCTCCCTTTCTTTCTTTTGTGCATCGAGTTCCAGCGAATCACAAACACAGGCAGCTTAACTCAAGCCGAAAAGGTCTGCACATAAATCAAGAAAAACAAAAGACGAAAAAACACGGGTGAAACTCCGTCATCTTTTCACAAAATGTTAGTACAAGTGATTATTCTAATAGTATGTTAGGATACAGTCCTGCAATAAATTTGTAATAAATTATTCATGAGAGCATTATATATAATCAAACATAAGTGGTTACTGGTTGGTTAATTATTATGTAGGAGTCCAAGAAGCATGTAATATATATACTACTGAAAGGAAATACATAACATACACAGCAACAACTGCAATGAGAACCTTTCATCAACACTGGTCTGCTTCTTAACATTTATCATTGTTGACTAACCATCTAAAATGCATTTCTAATGGTGTATAATTGGAATCGTAACTGCGTCATATTATAAAATGTTAACTATAGTGTGTTATAGGGTGCCCAACTGGATTACTTGAGCTGGGTGTGCAGGAGCTGTCATGATCTTCATTAAAGCTGGAATAGCCATTTCCATAAAAGCCCACGTTTTTTTTAAAAACATGGTCGTTGAGAAATTGTCCATTGTAAATGTAATTTCTGTTTTATGCTCTTGTTCATGTGACAGGTGCTCTAAATCAGAATGACCCTCTAAGCCTGTTGTGCAGAGATAGATAAAATGCATAATTGGCTTCAAGTTCAGTGCTCCCTTATTAATGATAACATATAGTAAACATATGACTCCCATACTTGTGTAATAAAATATTATTAAATGGATCTTAGGAAGAGGTATTCCCTATATTTAACTTTACAACTTTATAAAGGAGCAAAAGGCACATAACATGGTTGCATCAGACATATTTTGAAAAAAAAATTAAAACATTAAAGATTGATTATCTACTCCTGAGTGCTGCAATACTTCACAATAACCTTAAAAAAAACCCAAAGGAACAAACTACACTTACGTATTTGTATCTTATTTGTTATCATTTCATTTCTTAATTTCATTCTTTCGTTCATTTTTTTTTTGTTCAGAAGAAAGACTAAAGATAGAGCCAAAGCAAATCTTCCCTTTCTTGGTTGCCATGGTGACAAAGGGGTTAACCCTGCTAATCAAGGCTCTGACTAATTAAGCACCATTTTTGTGTACAGTAATAACTACACGCTGTGTGGCAATCTGTAACTAAAGCCAGCACTCGCGAGGATCGGCTGCTGTAATTATCGCTCTTAATTATCTGTGCAGTTCCTCTCTCTTCCACCGGGGGCATAGCTCCCCTGCCTTCCATCCACCCATTCAGCCAAGCACAACAAAGCAGAAGACCGTTAGGCCAACTGTGACACACAACCAATAATCAGAGCTGATTTATTAAAGATTGACTGAGCAGCCCCAAAGGATACTAATGTCACACTAGTTGCAACTTGGGTTACCAAAGCATCAATTCATCAACTTCTTCATGTCTGAGGGCACATGTGAGGGTTCTCTGTCATGGTGAGGGCATTAAAGCATTTAGATCGTTGTCAGTAGCTGTAATTTTCAACATGACCCAGCCTTGAAGGCGTTTACTGGAATATGGTGCCTTATCTCCACCTGTGGAACCCCATTATATTCCTGTTCCATGTTTTTGGACTTGGCCATGATGAGGCTCATTCAAAGGGAGTCGACTAATCAGGCCTCATCTTGGTTTCCCCATGTATCCAGGAAGCCATTTTCCACCTCAGGATCAGCTGTGGGATGCTTTACTGTCATGGATGGAGGAACGGTTTAAGCGAGTTTAAAAAAGCTAAGCATAAGAATAGCCCACACTGTCCTTGTGGGACAATCCCATGAATTCTGCCAATGAGAATCACAAGCCTTTTTTTTTTTTTTGGACTTTTCACCATTCATCCACCTCCGCATTTGTTACATGTGGATCATGTGACCACATATTGTCACATGCATGTCAGACTAATTTCACTGACTGCACTCACCATATTCATTACTTTAGAAATAAACTCATAATATTTCAGCAGCAGAGAGAATGAATCTGATTAAGGATTCATTTTGATCAGTGAGAAAATATTGCAAAGAGGAAAAAAAATGAATTGTCAATTTGGTGATATTCAGATAATATTATGTTATTGTTTAGAGCATATTTGAGCAATTATATCACAAAATAAATACATGTCATTAAAAATACAGATTTTATTCAGTAAAATAAATTACTCATTTTCAATGCTTTATGATAAAAAATAATTTAATTGAAATGTTTTCACTGATTTTTCCTTCACCCCCCCCCCCACACACACACACACACACTCTTCTTGTTCCATGCTACATTAATCAGTGTAGCACAGTGACTTGAAATTATCTCCATGCTTTTCTGTTATTCTGTTAAATGTTTCATCATCTCCTTAGTGAGAGAGAGAGAGAGAGAGGGGAGGGAGGGAAAGAGAGAGAGAGAGAGAGAAATAGGGAGAGGGGGAGAGAAGAGGCTGTGAAAGAGCAAGAGAAAGAGCGAGTGGGAGATGGAGATGAGTATGGGGGTTAGTTCGTGCCAGCATGCACTAAACTAACATGGACTAACAATTCCGCTCAACCAGCTGCGGAGCCCAAAGCCAGCGATGGGGTCCTGACAGGGAGCATCTGATGGCATTTCCCCCCCTGAAAAGAGTGCTGATGGACCCCCAGATCCACCTCCCTCAGCCCTCATGCCTTCTGTGCTCCCTCCCCTCCCCATCAGCACAGGATCATCAACGCTTCGCCCGTTTGCTAACGTGCTAACGTGCTAGAGCTGAGCCAGCAACTGCCATTTGCGTTAAATCCTTGTGGCATTTGTTAATCTTAGCCACCGCTGGGTCTGTGCTCAAAACTTGACTTGCTCATTTTCCCATTTCAATAATAATGACATACTTCAGATTTGATTAACAGTTCAGGTCAGAATATTTGTATATTTTTCCCAATGACAATATTTATTCATTACTTTGCAATATATAAGTGACTGTTTTCAAATAGAAAAAAATCTGAATTGCTTATAATATGGAACCCCTCATTAATTCAGCAATACAGCCAGAAACCTCTATGCCGCCACTGACTCTCATTAAACCTGTGAGTGCATTATATGATCATGAAAAATGTCACAAGAAAGCATGGCAATTATTTAAAGAGTAGATGGTGCCTTTCATATATTGGCTCATCAATTATTTATTTTCCTAAAACAAATAAAATAATTAAGATTAATTTACTTCAATAAAATGATATATTGGTTTCCAATCTCAGCTGATTTGGTGACTGCATATTCTAATGGTTGGGATATAATATTTCATCCTGTATGGCTATCCTAATGATGGCGTGCAGTTATACCGCATCACATTTAGGTAGAAATCAAAATTGACAGCTCAAAATTAATTAGTTCACCTGCTCCCAGTATTCCAATTTACCTACTGAGGTTTTTTTTTCTCCTTCAGGAGCAAGAGCCATCAAATTCAGCCATGTCTGCTGTGACAGCCTAGTTCACCTTGCTCTGTTTTCAGTGGAATTAAAAAAAGCCTTTTTAAAATGTGGAAGCAGAAAACAGGAGGCAGAACGATTCTGTAATAACTTACTCTGTTGAACTCACAAAAAGCTGGGTTTCACATTTAGGTCTGTCACACATGCTTTTAGTTTGGACAGCCATGTATCTGTAATATAGTATAAAATGAGTGTTTGAGTGAAATGACCCTCTGGTACTTGGGTTTTGGCTCAGAGCTGACAGTATAAACAGAAACCTAGATATGAAAGTAGCTGTGGGAGGTGAGACAACATCCACTGGGGCTGATGTGTAAAATGTCAGTTAATTAATTGTGACAAGATCATATATGCACACACACACACACACATGCACACACACTCATGCATGAATTCACTTGCACGTATACACACACACAAAATGCACACACACACACAAACAAACATATGTATGAGCTCACAGGCATGCACACTCACACACACACACACACACACACACACACACACACACACACACACACACACACACACACACACACACACACAGGGTATTCACAGGGATATTTGCTACACTTTGCAATGTATGCAGCTATTAGTTTCCAAAACAACGCCTAAGGAAGCCTTCATTCATTTTAGACACACCAGTACAGGTTCAAATTCTGCTTGTGGTGGAAATTCTCAACCTTCTGGAGAAAACAAATGGCAATATTACATGGGGGAAAAAAACATATCTGCTATTGGGTTTGTAAGCAAACAACATCTCCAGAAGAACCCGTGCTGAGCTGCAGTGTAGCTGTGAGGCGCAGTGAACTGAACTGTGCCGTACTGTACTGTGAGGACACACGGGAGAGGGTGCACAGCCCAGCTCTGAAATACTTCAGAATAAAATGTCTGACATTGAGATGTGATGTGAGAGGGAACGGCACTGGAGGAAAAAGGTAATAACGGATCAACCCGTTCCCCTGGAGGGAGGCGGTGCTAAGCCAGGATTGAAGCTCTGAATTCTAATTTCAATCGACAAAACACTCGAGTCAGCTCGTACCTCCGAGCTCAGAACTCAGTTACCCGCTCAGACACTCACTCGGCCAGTTCCTTTATCCCATCCAGCGCGCGGCTCTCTCCCAGGGGTTACCTGCGGAGAGCTGAGCCGGGCCGGGCCACTCGTTCCCTGGGGGGAGTGTGCACGAGGCAGGGAGGCCCACCCGGGACCCAGCTGCTAGCCATGCGCACGACATGCCGCGCGTCGCCGGACCTCGGGACACTACGCCGCTGATGGGGGGGCCGCGGCTCCTCCTCTATCAGTCGGTTCTGCGTTTGCGGAGCAGCGGTGTGTGGCTCCTGCCTGTCCAGAGGCAGCTCCACGGTGATGTGTCTCTGAACAGACAGAACGCACCCCGGGGACAAACTCTATAATAAGGCTGCTCTCTTTGTACCGAGCTTTAGCAATGTAATAAATACTTCCCCTGAAGCAACCGGTTATTTCACAAAGATTCTCTTACGGGAAAAAAAGCTCGCTCCCTCCCTCCTTCCCTGCCAATCCATCTCCCTCCTCCTCTGCCAGTCTCACACATTCCCTCACTCTCTGTGTCTCTCTTCCTTTCTCTCCTTGTCTCCACCCTTTCCTCCTCCCCGACTCCTTCCCCATGTCCCCACCTCCCTCCCTGACACACACACACACACACACACACACACACACACACACACACACACACACACACACACACACACACACACACACACACACACACACACACACATCTAATATTTAAACGACAAGCTGAAGAGTTGCTCTCTCTCTTGTTTCCTCTACAAAACCGGATTGCGTTGACAGTCAGGAATGATGGGTTGCGCCCTAGTACACACATACGTACACAAAAAGGCAAGTTTACTCATTCCTCACAAACACAGATTTTCAAAACCTATGTCAGACAGTCATCTTAAGTGATTTTATCTCATTCACCAGGTTCTTCTCCGCTCTTCCCATGGCTTTCAATGGTAGTGTTTATAGTTGTGACCCAAACTAAACTTTTCAGGAAATTCTTTTTGTTTTTTTTTCTCTCTTTTTTTGCCTTTCAGCGCTGTAGCGTTTCAGAACTCTGGCTCGTTACAAGCTGCAGGTTAAACTCCCAGGTGGAAGCGGTCTTTGTACCCTCACGCAGGTTACATAATCTGCACACCCCAGGAAATGACCGCGGGTATGGAGGAGTATGAAAGGCTGTACAAGACATAATTCTGTCTGCCTAGGAAAGAAATAAGGTTTATATAAAAGGCAACGGCACAACAAAGAGGAGCTGAATCCAAACGATCTGATCTGGGGAACCCTTAATCTCCACAAAACTACCCCCCCCCCACGGACACACAATTATAATACGAACGTGCTCTCTCTCTCTCTCTCTCTCTGCTCTCTCTCTCTCTCTCTCTGCTGCAGGGCCTTCATTAACACTGTGCTAATTAAGAGAAGTTTGGTAGCGATAGCTTGCTTTGTTTTTTTTTTTTTCCTGGTCCATCTGGAGCTATGGGTATGGGAAAAGGAGAGGGGGAAACGGCACATTTCCACTCAAACACACACAATCCCTCCATCCATGCCCCCGTTTCCCTGCCTTTTCTCTCTTCTGTTCACTCTTTCTCCCTGGCGTTCTCTCCAGCAGATATATCACCCAGTGAACCTGCATAAACCTGCTTCCTCATCACCCCTCTGCTGTGTGCCCAAACCAAGCCTAATTATGGGGTTTTAGAGGGTTTACTTTTATTAAAACACCAGAAGAAGTTTGCTTGCTTAACCACGCTGCAGTCACTCAGTCTCTCACTCTCTCTCTCTCTCTCTGTCATACTCCTTCTCTCTCTTTCTCTCTCACGTTTTGTCTCTCTCTTTTTCCTTTTGACAAACAGAACCTGTAGGCTTCCCATGGAGATGACAGACACATTAAATTTCATTAACAGCATGGGCAACTGCAGTCAGCTCCAGCGTTATTGGCACCCTTGATGAAAATAAAGGAAAAATTCTGTACAAAATAAAACAGACATATGGAACAACTATATTAGTTTAACTTAAGATGACAGTCCCAAGGAATTTCTATCAGAATAGGTATTAATTTCCTCGAAATAACCTCAATTTAATACTTTTTCGCAATAACACAGGTGTAAAAATTCTGACACCTGTACAGCAGGGACACACCGCTTTTTCCTCAGCCTTTCTGAACCTTCATCTGCCGCCAGAGGAGGGTGGTGTTGGTTGTGAGGTGTGATATTTTTGGGATTCAGAGGATCCATATTTGAAACTGTCTCTGGGAGTACATTAAACAAGCTTCTACTCCATAACCAATTAATAAGCTGAATAAAACTGCTTATAAAGTATTATAATGCTCTCATATCCAGCATTTATTCAGCTCAAGTCATCACCATTTTGATACGTCTCCTGAGGCTACTACGGTGTGGAGCTAACCGGTGTGTATCTCAGCCAATCAGAGTGCACCATAGCCAGTGAAATGCACCGTGTTCAGATTTACGACTGCAGTAAAACTGTTTTTATAGAAATCATTCGGCACAATGAAAGTGTGCTTCACATGGCTAATCAGGCTAATCAGGGGTTAACCAGGAGCTGTGGGACTGTATATAAGCTGGAGAGGTATCCGCTCCATTCAACACATGAAGAGACACGGGAGCGCCATCATGACACCATAAATACAGCTTTATCATATCATGTTCATATTTTCATACAGGTAGACCACAGGACATCCTCAGGTACTAACTCATTTCTTCAAAGACACTCAGCAGTCACGCATGCGCGCACACATGCGCATACACGCACACGCACGCACGCACATGCACACACATGCACACACACACACACAGACAGACGCACACACACGCATGCACACACACACGCAAACACACACACGCACACACACACGCACACATTTACACACACACACACACACACACACACACACACACACTATAGCAAATCACAAAGGTGGGGGCAACATTCATTAAATAAAGCAGTGAAGTAAAGTCAAGCGTTTAGACATTTGTGATTGATTTTACTAATCATAGATATTACAATAATTTAGCTGACACTTTTATCCAAAGTGACTTACAGTTGATTAGCCAAGGTTGATGAACCTTAGCCACTAGGCTACAGGCTGCTCCCTACTGTCTTATACATGCAATGCCAAAAAAAATATATATAAAAAAGGCCACAGTCAATCTGAATACGTTTGGGATTCACCATTGCCTATATTTAATCCAGTGGCCAAAATTAGCTCATGCCTGTACTGGATCAGCAGTTATACTGCTTGCACTTATGGGAACCAAGCTGCTACAAATAGACTCTCTGGGAGAATAAAACCTCCACTGGAATGAGGTGAAGGGCCCCATAAACTGGAGGAATTTGCACTTTCACAGACATTTTCCCCGCAACACGTTCAGAGCCGACCTGACACCGGCTCCAGGTACCGCCCTCGATGAGCTCGACCAGCGTCGATAAGCGAACGGAGTCATGTCTCCCCCCAGAATCCGCTTTGGGTTTCCGGGCTGAGACAGGGACACCCCTCCTCTCTGCTCTCTCAGACAGATAAGGTCTGACACCGCCTCCCCCCTCCTCTCATCTCCCTCCATCCTCCATAACACTCTGTCTTCATTCCGTGACCGACACCCGATCCGCGCTCCAACTGGACCAGGCCTCATTTGCATGCAAATGTGACACAATTATTGTTATTCTCTCATCTGGATCAGCATAGCAGACGGTCCCCCAGGCCTCAGACATGCAGCCCTGCCCCTCCCCTCCCCTCCACCCCTGCACCATTTTTTAAATTTGATTTTCCCAGTCCAGGTTCCACCTCAGGGGACTGGAGGATCTGATTGGGTGGGCCCAGAGGGCGTGGCCGTGAGGAAACCGTCCCATTGGTGCATTGAGCTGTGGGAGTTAGCCATGTCTAATCAATCATACAGAACACGGGAGACGTAGTGAGTTGCAGGTGAGCATACCTATTTATCTATTGAATAAGCGGATTCAGACACCTGGATGTGACACAGAATCAGCGGCCTTCATCATACTCATCGTCCTAAACATCATCAGAATACACTTCAGCTGAAAGGACAGGAGAAAAACGCAACCACAACTAAAAAGTAACAAGTTTAAAAAAAAATAAATAAAAACAACAACAAAAGTCACACATTTGACAGGCCAGCCCTGTAACTAATTATGACGAAAATAACATTTTCTGACAGCAGGCACTGGTTTCCCAGTGTGTGCTCTGTGGTGGATGTTTCGTCTAACACAGGGTAATGGATAACTCAGCTGTTTCTCAGGATGTATTAGTATGCCGTGTAAATAAATCATGGCGCGACATAGGGAGGAAAACGCGGTAGACATGTTATTTCTGACCCGCTTCCTGCCATGTGGAAGTTTCTAGAGCAATAACACAATCGCCCTCCGGACACCGAGTAATCAGCTTTATCCCTGGTTTTTAACGAGCTTCCCTGAAACATCTACCTTAAAGCGCAGAGCGCTCCAAATAATTGGCTGAATGGTAAACCCATGATTCCTTGCATCCACGGTTGCATATGTCATCGTAACCAGCCGGGGGTGGGGGGGAGGGGCATGTTTTTGAGGGGTTCCATTTCTGGGACATCAAGCGCAAGATCTCTCACTCTGACCTTTCCTGAAGTACGTGAGAGGACCTCAGGGAGAGAGAGAGCGAAGAGAGAGAGAGAGAGAGAGAGGGTGACAGAGTCATTGCAAGACAGAAAGAGAGAGCGAAAGAGAGAGAGAGAGAGAGAGAGAGAGAGAGAGAGAGAATAATAGCAGAGGGATGACCCCGCGATACTGACGCACGCAGTCATCAGCCCCTCCCTTCATTCTTTAACCCTCCGCTTCAGTCAGGGCGGATCCACGGCTGACAGGGGCCATGCGAGGGAACGTGTGTGGGTCTGTCACTGCTCTCCTGGGGAACGCTCAGGCTACAAACCCACTGAGATGCAGACATGGAAGTCCTATGTGCTCTTAGCTTTGAAGCTGACAGAAAAACCACCCCAATGTACAGAATCTCAATCCTTAAATGGATGCAATGATAGACTTTCATTATGGGTGCATGTGTGTTTTGCATGATTGATAAAAGAGAGTTAAATAAGATAGAAGTAGGTTTACACTTTTAGTCTGTCAATGAATATATATGCAACATGTATTATCTGACAATTAACAATTATTAAATGTCATATACTTCATATCAGATCTCTGTACATTGTAAATTATACATATTTCATTATCTAAACATTGCAGCTCATGGTCTTGATAGTATTGTCTTTGATGGATCAGAGTGAAAGCTTAATTTTAGATTCTTATTAGCATTCACTGCTATTGCCTCAGAGACAATGACATTGGGACTACTGTAATGCTTTCCTGATTCTCATGCCTGTCTGTACGTGTGTGCGTGTGTGTGCGTGTGTGCGCGTTTTCATGTATGTGTTTGTATGTATGTGCATACTGATTTGTATGTTTTGTAAAGGCAGAGAGTGAAGGCATCTGAATGGTGAATGGTGCAGGGAAATAAACACAAAGACAGTCAGCCCTGTGAAGCGCACTATATTAAGAGCAAACAGCTGGGACACACAATAACCCATTTGCATATTGCCATTCTAGTCTAGTATAATTATAGTCTGTTGCACAACATGTTTTTGTGTGCTGATGATTTCAACAAGTCACTTTTAATCAGTACGGTAAATGGCACACTGTTGTATCTCAGCCTGGCTCTCACACACTGACCGCAGAGAGTGGAGCCAGTGTCCACCCAGGGCCGGAAAGAGGTGGCTCAGAAACACAGACAACCAGAGGCAAACAGGGCCACACTGCCACTGTGACATCACTACACCACTACCCTTAATCACACACTGCCTCTGTGACATCAGTACACCACTACCCTTAATCACACACTGCCTCTGTGACATCACAACACCACTACCCTTATCACACACTGCCTCTGTGACATCAGTACACCACTACCCTTAATCACACACTGCCTCTGTGACATCACAACACCACTACCCTTATCACACACTGCCTCTGTGACATCAGTACACCACTACCCTTATCACACACTGCCTCTGTGACATCAGTACACCAGTGCCCTTAATCACACACTGCCTCTGTGACATCACAACACCACTACCCTTATCACACACTGCCTCTGTGACATCACTACACCAGTGCCCTTAATCACACACTGCCTCTGTGACATCACAACACCACTACCCTTAATCACACACTGCCTCTGTGACATCACTACACCAGTGCCCTTAATCACACACTGCCTCTGTGACATCACAACACCAGTGCCCTTAATCACACACTGCCTCTGTGACATCAGTACACCACTACCCTTTAATCACACACTGCCTCTGTGACATCACAACACACACACACTGCCTCTGTGACATCACTACACCAGTGCCCTTAATCACACACTGCCTCTGTGACATCACTACACCAGTGCCCTTAATCACACACTGCCTCTGTGACATCACTACACCACTACCCTTAATCACACACTGCCTCTGTGACATCACTAAACCAGTGCCCTTAATCACACACTGCCTCAGTGACATCACTACACCAGTGCCCTTAATCACACACTGCCTCTGTGACATCACTACACCAGTGCCCTTAATCACACACTGCCTCTGTGACATCACTACACCAGTGCCCTTAATCAAAAATTGCCTCTGTGACATTACCATGAAAATCACCAATTAAGTGACAGGTTGCTGCATCTTCAGTCAGATCATCTCAGCTGATTTAGACCCACATGTTCTTCAGTCCCTGGAATAAGAGAGTCCCCCTGCTCTAATACCTTCATAACTCAGCCTCGTAACTCACCATATATTCCGCTTTGGAGCTGCTGCGCTGCAGTTTAGAAATAATCATGAAAAAAGGTGTATATGCACCCTGTCAGCAGATCAGAGCTTTAATGCAATTGGAGTTTACAATAAATCCACCTGGAAAAAAGTAAGGAGGAAAAAGGGAAAGAAAATTAAAATTGCAATCTTGGCAATAGTCACCAAAATCTGCATAGACATTATTTTCTGGGGTGACTACTTTGACTGGAGTGGATGCTGAAAGACCAATGGAGAACAAAATATGCTCACATTTAAACAGTGAGAGGTACGAGTAAAGAATATGAAAATACAAGGAGGAAAATGAGTGTGTAGCTCATTTCTAGGAACATGGCCACATGTTTTCTAGGTGGCTGACTCAAGATGCTCATGCAAACCGATGGCCTTTTTTTTTCAGATTCGTTTCAGCTCAGCACACGAGAAAAATGTAAATATGTGCACAGCCCGACTGGTGCCATTTTGAGAATTGGCAAAAATCTGATAGCTGCATTTGTAAACCAACACAACATATTAGCCCAAAAAATGGTTGTAGTCTCCAGCTTTTATGGGAACACTGTTTAAAAGCAGTGTGTGTGTGTGTGTGTGTATATGTGAGTGTGAGTGTGAGTGAGTGTGTGTGTGTGTGTGTGTGTGTGTGTGTGTGTGTGTGTGTGTGTGTGTGTGTGTGTGTGTGTGTGTGTGTGTGTGTGTGTGTGTGTGTGTGTGTGAGTGTGTGTGTGGTATTGAGTGTGAGTATTGAGGTGGGGAGTTCAGCTGGAAAAAGAAAAAAAAAAAATCCAGGGAATGAAATAAATACATTTGCATGCAACAGCTGTTCACGCGGCTGAAAAAGGCTGCTTTAACGACTCGGAGGAATAAAAGACATGCTAAACAAAGGGGAAGGCCACTGTCTAAAGCTGATGACTCAATATTTGGCAGCAAAATGACAAATGAGCTTTTCTCTCCAGACGTGAGAGGAAATGGATTTACTAGTCTTAGGACTATCTAGATTCTCGTTCGGCGAATGCATGCTCAGCAGTGCGATCTTGTGTAATGAATCTGCGCGCGGAGGGGGCGAACCGCGCGGGGTTTACGGTCCCGAGCCCGGAGCAGACATCCACAGACGCAAGATAAATGCCCAAACATGGAGCATAAATTGCGCCAGTTTCATAACGTATGATATCTGTGGAAGACTGTGTCAGTGAGCTCTGTTAGGGGCATTTTAACTGCATTCACAGCCTCTAATGATGCATCTGCTGCTTAAAGGCACAATACTGTACAATAATGTCAAACTATTACATTTCCTTTTCTGCTTAATTTCCAGTGCATTTGCATTCTGTGGCATTACCCTGTCAGTAGCTGCTCCAGCCCTTTAAACCACCTATTTGCCAGTCATTTAGTGGATTACATCATAACTACTTAATCAGCAGACATATATCCTGTTACCCGTTCTCAGTGTTTTCATCCTGATAATCAGAAAACCGATATTCAGAATCATGTACTTAATCTTCCAATTTCTCAGATAAACATGCACCCTTTATGTTGAAATCTAACTGAACATTTGTAAGTATAACAAGCTTGTTCCTTCTGCAGGGACTGGTTTCTTTATTGAATTATTGACTGAATTATATGATGGTTGATATTAGACTAGAAGTAGATCATTTGGTGCCACTTTCATTCAAACTCATAAAATTATGGGATGTCCAATCAGTCATGATTCTTGTAAAATTATAAACATGCTGAAACTGTACATAATGTCCTGCACATGCAGCATGTCTATAACTGTTTATTTATTTTTTCTTTTGCAGGTTTTGGCATTGCTTCTTTTCACACACCACTCAAAGTCAGAAGCTCTGCCCTTGACCAATTTCCAGCGTTAAAACGGCTCCTTTTAATAGCATTAAATCAGCTCCAATTAGCAGCAACTGGTTATAGAAAGTGCATTTCCCCTGCTGTGAAAGAAAGGATGTCATTCACACATTAGATTCTGATTTGCTCTTTTATCCCCCCACAGCTCATTAAAAAATAACATTTCAGTAAAGGAGGAAAAAAAAACCTGTCAAGTTTTGCCTGGATGGAGAAAGTCATGAAGCATAACCTGACAAGGTACATATTTATGAGGGTTTCGCTGATGGAAGCTGACGATGCCGGACGTTTGACATTGTTTCCCTTTAATGGGTCTTTATTTTATTATGAGCACGAAATGATGAGGAGACATGCACTTCCTCGACCCCTGTGAGGTCTCAGGACTGTGGAAGGCAGTGAAGACAGTGTGGGAGGAGCTGGGTATCCCCAACGTCCCCGCTCTTCAGGAAAAACATGATGCGTGTGCTAAATGTGCAGATTATCTGATTGGAAGATTGGAAGTTTATCTAGTTTCCCAAACGTCCTGCAGAAAAACAAAGTTATTCTACTCTATTCTAAGTAAACCAATGTATTACCAGCAGCACAAAATACACAGTATGACATTTATTTCAGAGGTCTGTAGGACTCTGGCTGCAAGGCTCTGGACAACAAAAAACATGCATTGGAAACTAGCAATGGCATACACCAGCACATTCAATTTACTTCATGTAATATCAAAGAGACAAGCAAACACACACACACACACACACACACACACACACACACACACACACACACACACACACACACACACACACACAAATGGAATCCTGGAATGCACTGACTATGGAAAGGATGAGAGTACAGTCAGATAAAAAAACAAAAAAAACACACACACACATAGTATGCCTCCAACTTCCGTTTTTTTGTCTCTGTCCTTGACTGTGTGCCAGTACACAAGCCCGAATGCTGTGAACATGTTCCTGACTGCAGTCGCACAAACACAAAGCCATCCCTTTACTGTAACAAAAAAAAAAAAACCCAAGACTTCACTGTCAGCGCGTCACGCGGCAGCGTTTCCGCTCTCCGCCAGGCTCGGGTATGTGCGAGCCGCATTTGATGCTAACAGAGCTCTGACACCCTTAATCTCGCTCAGTGGAAACACAGCCAGTGAAATGTCGTCTTCCATCCCCGGCCATGTTTACCCTCTCCCTGGGATCAGTGTCCTCTCATTTGACAAGTCATTATCACGAGCTCAAGGTAATTAATCCAGCGGAAATTAAACCAAAAGAGAAAGGGAAAGTTTACTGCAGCACCACCACCAACTAATCTAGTCTCTAATTAGCAAACATTTGTTATCTGTTCAGTTCCAGCGCCGTACTATTCAAGCCACTGAAAAAAATAAATAAATAAATAAAAATTCCCTGCTCTGCTCAGCGTGAATCGCAGGATGAATTAGTGCAGGGTGTACGGTGTACGGTGGGAGGGGAGCCAAATGGCCACCAGTCGCAGGAAATCAAAAACGAAGACACCGCGCTCATGTACACGTGCAGGACGAAGGTTGAGTCCACCTTCTGCCCTTCCTGCATCCACCATTCCCTATCCCAAACCTCCACCGCCCCCACTGCGTGTCGGAGGCAGGCGGCTAGCGGCCTCCCAGCAGCACCCACTCAATGTCAATGGGGATTGGGGATTAGCTTCCCAGGGAAGAGGAGGAAGGGGGTTGGGGAGGTGAGGGGACAGAAAACAGCACAGTCCTGGTCATCATACGAGAGGACACTCTCGATTCCGGCTCTCTCCTCCAAAAAGGAGACCCCTCTCGGATAAGCCCCTTATGGGTGAATCCAGAGCAAACGCACACGCACAGCGCTCCGGCCCTCAGCGGCTACAGCGCTGAAATAACTTCAGCCTCTGCCCCTGCAGCCTCAACCAACGTGGGTGGGCCAGAGGAAAGGAGAGTGCCTCTGTGAGCAGGGAGGGAGAGAGAGAGAGTGTGTGTGTGTGTGTGTGTGTGTGTGTGTGTTGTGTGTGTGTGTGTGTGTGTGTGTGTGTGTGTGTGTTTCAGGGGTTGGATAGGAGTTGATACATGCAGGTCCTGCATATATGAAAACCCCCCATTATGAAAGGATACCATTTGCATATGAGCATGCGTGAGCACGCGTGTGCGTGTGCGCACGTGTGTGGGGGGGGGGTTTGGTGCTGTGGACCTTGTAAATAAGAAGAAACTGCCAGATTTTAAGACCAAAGTATATGACTTTGTTATTTGTATTTTGGATGCTGTCATCTCTTCCGCCAGGAAAAAGCAATAAAATAAAGGTCAAATAGATACATATATATCACTGAATTTACATTCAACCTATTTATTTAAATTTTTTTTTTTTTTTTTTTTTCCATGTGTAGCATCTTACCATGTGTAGCGATACCTTTTTTTTTTTTTAAATTGTAAGCCAAAGTTAAGGACAAATGTTGACTACATCCCCAGGAGTGTTTGATGTAATCTACTCCTTTGGGTTTGTGGAGATGTATTTGTTTTACCATGCTAATGATACACACCTTGCAGGGCATAAGCCACCCCCCAACCCCCCCTTTAAGGCTAACTGTGCAGTTAATGGCCTTTTCCTTGAGTGGCGCGCTACATTAGCACTCAGCGTTACGGCTGGTGAGAGCCGGCAGCTCCAGGTAAGGCGCACACGCTCGGTAAACCGTGGCGGGACGTCTCTTAGCGGGAGCAGATGGTGGCGCACCGTGTGCCACCCGTCTCTGCATGGTCCCACAGAAAAGTCTGAGGTCTGCGCTCATATGTCCTCAGCTCCATACCATAAAGCCCCCCGCCCGCCCTTCAGAAAACCACAGTTATCATCTACTCCCCCACCCTGGACAACCCTCCCCCCTCCTGCAGACAGTGACTGTCTGTCCTGCAGGTGTATTCTAGCTCCAGGCTCATCCTGTCCAGTGAAAGCACAGCTATATGCCTTGAACAGCCCCGTTCATTTTGCACAGACATCTGATCCTGCCAGAGACAGGTAACACAGTTGGCAAGCAGCTGACGGTTTTTCCTCTATATCTCCCTCTGTATTTGCCATTTAGACCTTGTTGGTCGTAAATTAGCTGTTATTATAAATCACAGTTCATATCATGCACGTATCAGGAAAATCTTTGTTGACTTCATAGCCATATCCCTGTTGCCATGGAAGCAGAGCATAGCGAAATGGCAATAAACAGGAAGTAAGTCTTCTTTGTAACCTAAAAAAAAAAAAAAAAAATTAAGCTGATTTGTGTTTATTTAATTGTAACTGAGTCAGTGCTCTTCTCAAAGCTGACAATGTGTAGCATAGCTGAACGCGTCGCTGTGTGCGTGCTCGTCTTTATTACAGACCATCCCACGGAGCGGAGAGAAGCACTCGAGATAAAATGAAGCCAGATACTGTGCAGAGACACTCTGGAATGCAATGCGGGCTGGAACACACTGTCATAACATTAGGTCAAGTAAAGGTGTTATGATGCTATGGGCGCACCCACTTCAATGGATATTAAAAACCTTGTGTTTAGGTCGCATAAATGTATATACTTTATCAAGTGCACTCAGCACTCCTTGAACACTCAGCTGGAAAAAAAAAACAAGTAGCCAAAAGTGTCAGCCTCCCTTCTGAGAGCGTTATAGATACGCATATACCCTGCTGTCATTATCCCTGCCCCCAGCTCCGAACAGGAAGTGATGTCATTCCACTCTGCAGGAAGTGATGTCATTCCACTCTGCAGTGCTCCCATCTGCAGTCACAGAGGCCTTTCACTTCCCCTCCTCCCCAGCTTCCCCCAAAAGACGACACCCTTCAGGTGGCAGGCCCTCATTTTCCCGTCCCGAAGGGTGAAAAGACCGGGCTATTTTCGCCGTCCACCCACCCAGCGGCAATTAAACTGCTGTGCCTCACGCGCCAGTGAAGCCCAGAGCATGAAAGAAGTAAAAAATGTGCTTACAGAGGCGCCTTTCCCATAAGGCCTCTGACAGGAATTAAATACATACTTATCCGTGTTACTGTACTTTAGCCATAATGTACATGAAATATATGAAGATGATAAAGCCTCAGAATTTATGTATATATGAATGTATATGTAATGTAACGCTATGCCGTTTATGACACGTTAATGTTCTAGAGCTATTATCAAATCAAAGGAGGTTAGAATGCCATACCCCCCCCCCCCATGGAAAAGTTCAGTATCTTATGTGCCCCCCATTTGCTCTTAGGAGATTGAGGACACATTCATTTCTCCCCAGCTCATCATTTTCAACTCTGAAAAGTGCGGCACACAGGGTACCGAAGTCCACATGCTCACTGATCCAGACAACACACATGCCAGCCCAACGTTCCCGAGGTGTTCGGTTAGGTTTACGCCGGTTTAATAGGGTGACCAGTTCCTCACGTGCATTTCCTTCCATTTCCAGGATTGAAATAATTTATCTGTGATAAATCCGTGTTGGAAGACGTGGACATCAATCTCGTGCCAAAAGCTTTTATCTCTCACGTGTGTGGAAGGAGAGAGCTGGTCTTTTCATCACGTAGTCACGGTTACATGTAAGCATTCAAAAGGCGCGTGTAAAAAGCTGGGCTCCACCGACGGTCGCTGTAGCTTTTGCTGGAGCATGTGGTCACAAAAAAGCCAGCACTGCCAAAATCAAACACACTCTTCTGCTACATATTTCATCTTTCCTTTTAAATTATGTAATGTGAAAAGAAAACATCTGAAAAGATATACATCTGAGAGGTTTAAAGTTTCTGGGGAGAAACGAGGCCTCGTCGCTCTCCGTTCAGATGTTCATTAGCTCATATCAGCAGGCATGAAACATCCGTATGGCACGGAGCGGGAGAGCAACACGCAAGATTTCAAAAACATCCAGCAAATGAAACAAACATGCTCTCATGTAAATGAAACTTCAGGGCAGCGCCTGGAGCCCTGGACAGGCCCAGACATCATGAAAGTAGCATTTCGTTAAAGATGAAAACGTTGACAAACATCAAACAGCCCTGATGTTGTAGATCGAGCATTTTACAGCAAGCACATAAATTGTCAGCCATTATCAGGCATTGAATTTGTGATGAAACCATTTTGGCCAATTCTAAGCATGTCCTGCATTTCACCCACTGGAGACAAACAAATCAGATTTATTTTATTTATTATTTATTTTTTTTTTAAAATCTCGTCAACCTTCTAAACCACGTCTGTGTTAGTCACTCTTAAGCTGCTGTAATGGCTTATTTTATTTACTGGAATAATCAGCCTCATGGCTCTCTACACCAGATAAATAGCTGCCTTTTTTTATTCTTTATTTTACAATGACATGTACATTACCTGAATCAGATGCCAGAGCAGAAAAAAATATAATTAAATGCAATGCAACAGAAAAAAAATATATTTTTTTTTTCTAAATTTTAATTTTTAATATTAAAATTAAATTTCCCATTTTTAGGGCTTTGGCAAGGGGAGTTGGTATAAGATGTGAATTTGCATCTCTGTTCAAACCCATAGAAACCCAGCATGATCAAACTCACATAATATCAAAATGCAAATAATATAAGATAAGCCCCACACATACCTGTTTAGTGTTGCAAACACAGGGGAGAGACACCGGTGGATTCCCAGGTGGATAGCAACATGAAAGAGAGAGAAAATAATCACTGTTAATACTGGTAGGGGTCTTACTATGTCAGCTTTACTTAATTTTACTATTAGCAAAAGTTACAAAACAAGCATCATTTCAAATACTGTATGAAAGCATGAGTGACACTATAACACATTTCATAGCTAAGTGTTCTGCTGCACTTTCCAGCACTTTCCAACTACTGATCATACGACACACACCTATGTCAAACTTGCAGTGACTTTGTACATTACATCAAACAAAGCATGAGAAGTAGATATGGAGCCCATTGTTAAAAACAGAGCATTACATCCTTGTATAGTATATTATATTGTGACCTCGGTAATCATCAGATATGAAATTAAATGCATACAGTTTGGCAAAACTCCACACCATCTTTTCTGCCAAATTTTGAGATGGGCTCAGAAGCCATTCACAAAACAAATGGTTATTTAGATGGTACAGATGCGGCCATCAAACTGGATAACGAGAGGTCTGTCTCGACGCATACGCCCTCTCTGTTTGTTATTGTTTATATCGTTCATTTATTCATGAAGGTTGAATTCATAAAAGAATAAAAGCCAAAGAGACAAAACAAAAATGAGACTGTTCTGTTCTTCCAGGGGGAGTTCTCTCTCTCCGTGTCCCTTCACCTTGAGAAATGGAGAAGAAGTCCTTTTAAAATCCTTGGCACAGTTTGGGGAGACCTGTCTTTAAGTTAAGCAGACGGAGGCAGAGTGGCCTGCGAAGTGAATCACTCACAGGTAAAGCAAGCCAGAGGATTTTGGGAGGCAGTGACCCAGTAATTCAGGAACAATAAGGACAGCTATTCCAGGTACTTCAGGCTCTGCATTAAAACACCAGCTACGCTGTGGCCCCTCAGCTCAGAAAACCCAGAGACAGGAGCAGAACTCAATGCCTGCGACACGACCGCATAATCCAGGTTATGACACATTGAGGGTGTCACCGTAGGTACCTGTGTTACACTGTGACCCCACACACCTGACTGTACGTCTCCATCACATGTTCTCTGTACCCACACATTTTGCAAGACTGTTTTAAGGAAGCAATTCCCCTACATCACTTTCCGAAGATTGCTCTCTGTGAAGAACTAAGTAGCAACCTACATTTAAAGCTTATTACTGAAGTAGAAAGACCATACCTTGCAGTGGCTGTCTAGCATGCGTGCAGCGTACCAATAAGCCTGACCTGAAACCTGAAGGCAGATAGTTTTTAGGCCCAGCTGGTGCTCTTCGACTTCATGACCTTGGGGGGGAAAAACACTATCCTGCCTGGCTTCGGTGCACCGCTCCGCTGTATTCATGGATCGCAAGTAAAATGCGGAAAACATAGAACAGGATCTGCTATGGACAGCATTTGCTACAAATAGACAGTTTTAACCAGCAGCTAACCATACATTTGCAAGGGACCGCTAAGCGTGAAAATAAATGGGCTTGGTTTGACATGCTAAACGCAAGCACCATATTTATGGCCCCTGTGTGGATTATGACTCTTCTCGCTACCTGTTTTCCTTAGATTTGTTGCCTCATAGATCCTCCCCTGAGTGTATTTTGAATATCCTGCGTCTGAAGTGAAGCAGAAGCCAAGAGAGTCTCTCTGCGCCCAGCATGTGCTGGTCACCAACCGCAGGCCTCTCTGCCTAACGCGAGCGATACCGCCATATTTGATTAAACAGGTAAACCTATGCAGGCAAGACGGAGTTAAGTCTGCATCCCAGAAATAATTATTGTTGTCTTTTAATACGTACTTTCCCACATAAATTCGCAAAATCCTGCTCTGCTTTTGAAGTTATGCTTTACTTTTTGGCAAATCCTGCTTTTAAATTAAGCTTGGACTGAGTCGAAAGTTTATTCATTGTTTTGTAAAAAAAAAAAAAAAACAAACATTGTATGTTTTGATTTATGGACTCTTAGTATGTCATTTGTTCATCTATGAACAAACATCACTATGTGGCTGGGGGAAGTAGTGTTTGGCACAAAATTAGACGAGAGTACAGAGCAAGTATTAAAAAAAGTCAAAGTTGCAATGTTGGTTGATTCAATGGACATATCCCATAAGGCTTTTCAACTCTAGCCCCAGGTCAGGACCGCAAGTTCTGGGTTCTGGTTTTATGGCCAAATTGGCTTGTTACCGATTTCATGCTGACTTGTGGGATTGAAAACCCAGTTGGCCTTTTTCCTCCACAAAAACACATATTTAGAGTAAAGAAAATGACGAGATGCCTCGTTCTGTAGCATACATAGTCATATTTCTGTTTCCTTAGAGACTGGTTTGTTGTAAGATTCCCGATGGCTGCTTATTTTGTGTTGGCTTTTTGTTTGTTAAATTTAAATGGAGCATTATTTAAATGTTGCCATTCAGTTTGGCCCCAGCCCAATCCACCAAATCACTCATTCTCATTCCAACCATTCACTGACTCAAGGGACTCCCCTTTGAAAGCAGGATATGACATCGTCGCAATCTTAACTGTTGTTCCAATCCATATGAATAAAGTGATTCCCCCAGACCATAACTTTCCCTTCCTCTAACAGGGTCTAAGAAGAGAAACATTCCAACATGTCAGGATTTCCCATTCACATGAACAAAACATTTATTTTTATTTTTAACATCAAGTATTTTAACAGTATTTCCCATGACTCAGCGATGGCTTCATTTATATGAGTACAGATATGTGTGCCAGATTTAGAACCATGTTCTGTTTGTGATGTGTATAGTAGTTAGCTATCTAACCTACAAAACAGACTGCTAGCTATCCATGTTAAAAGCAAAAAAAAAAGACTTGCCTTCTAGGTGGGAAGAGACTATACTACATTGGGTTAGATTTATTGTTTATATGCAAGATTGTCTTACAAACTTGCTCCCTTCTCTAAGTGCCATTAAATCTCTTCCCTCGAAGTTTGTCTTCAATACTTTCTATCTGGCTAGACATTCAGAACAGATTGCAAAATGTCAATTTTTTGATACCAAACGTATGGCACAATGAAGCTCCTAAGTCAGATCAAATATGTATCAATGTTAACACAGTCATGTATTTGCTCTTAGTTTTATGCTTTATGACATAGATCGACATTGAAGAATATGCATTTGTCTTTGTAATCCATTAATTTCGAACACGCTTCATGATAACACACTTCCCAGACTCTCCAAAGACATGAGGCTGTTCTGGTGTGACTCCAACTACACTGGCCTTCTTTAAAAGCACATAAATCTTAGATAATCTATACATTACATGTGTGCACCGCTGGCCACGCGTTGCTAGAAAAGACAACTTAAACGCCTCAGGTCCAAACCTGGCATGTCTATACATTACACAAGTACACCGCTGGTCTGGTTCTGTCAGCAGAACGGCCTCAACGCCTCATGTCCATTCATTTACACAGTATTTCTACTGATACTGGATCCATGACCTTCCAATGATACAGTGAGACAGAGCTGCAGAGCAGATAAACAACAGCTCAGATTGGATACCACTGTTGTCATGGGAGGGAGAGAGAGAGAGAGAGAGAGAGAGAGAGCGGGAGAGAGAGACAGACAGAGGAACAGGAGAAGAGGAGACCAGCTTTAATAAAAGTAAGAAAAAAAAAAAAACAAATCAGTCGCTTGCATTTCAAGGAAAGAGCAACAGTAAATTAACATAAAATATTGCATGACTAAGATTAACAATCTGAGCGGTTGGAGTGAAATGTAAGGCAGTAAATAAGGTAAAACCAAATGGCCTCAATCTTATACCTCGCCGGATGAATTATCTGTGGGCCTCGCATGTCCAAACTCCAATATCACGTAATGCAGTCCTGCTGTCAGGGATGCTTAATCTTGCTGTCATGGAGGCAGATATCTTTTAAAGAGGATTTCCATATTTTTTTTTTCTCCCCTTCTTCCCGAGAAATAACGACTTCGCTCATTCGGGACAGCAAAGGTTTTGTTCTTGTCTAAGCTGTCACTCAAGATACTTTAACCAAACCAATGTATGTTGTTTTTTTTTCCATCTCATGAAAATGCCATAGTGTCATATAAAATACCCCAGCATATTGTTAAAGGAGGAGTCTGGTTCAAAACCTTTTTTAAAAAATGTTTGTTTTATTAATTTACTACATTTTTAATGTTTCGAATCAAACTGCTTTGAATTACAGCGGTTGGAAGAACAGAGTAGCCTATCAAAATTCATTTCCATTGTGGCATATGGTCTTAAAAAAAAAAAAATGTGGAAAATGTTCACTGTGTTTACCAAATGTTTACTAAATTGTGTTCTGAGCTAAATTACCTCTGTCTGAAATTTTTGAACATGGACAGTATGTTTCTTCCAAACTCCAGCATAGATTAGACATAGATAAATTAAATACATGCTTTCCCTCAAAGAGATCACTTTAGCACCAGGCTGCTACATCTCAAAGCTATGCAATTTTCAGTGAATTAAATTCTGATTGCGCTTGTGTGTTTCTGCGCACTGTAGACTATTATGTGAGGTAGCTTATTTGATGCAATTAAAAAGCCACAATGCTGAAAGGAGATCTAGACGCCTGCCTCTCCTCAGACACTTTTGAGGGCGTCTGCAGAATCTAGCCTTGGAGGAAGATGGAGTTACTGGCACTTCCCACCTTACCTGCAGATCCCGGGAGGCCCCCATCCGCAGACACTGCAATAGCTCAAACACTACTGTACGGCCAGCTTCACTTAGTTTCCAAGGCAACAAATACCGCATACAGACTGAAGATAATCCTCAACAGAACTCCATCATACCGCTAAGAACCTGAAACCCTCCGTCGTGTCTCAAACTGCATATTTCATGTTCCAGACCACCTCGCTCCCAAGCACGCACTTCGGTTTCTGCCCGGGAGTTTGTGTCACCGAGCGCAGGAGAGTGGAAGCACTAAAAGCAGTGTTCTGTGAGAGAATACACTTCGCAGGGCGCTTTGACCCATAACCTCTACAGTTTGCTGCAATCTCGAGAAACTCTGAAAACACATCTAGAGTTTATGAACAAACCAGAGAGGAATAGCTTGTTAGCTAACACTTTACTGCTCTTGAATTTGTGCAGTGCAGCTGGCTAAGTGCCGCAGACAGTTTCATATTTTTATTTTCAGCCTTCATCTTCCTCACTCACATTCATTGACTCATAATGGATGGAATTGTTGACTGTGTCTATATTTGTACTGCTGTAGTAATTACTGTGTATAGAGTGACCTGTATATCATTTATTATTATTATATTACAGCATTAATATAATATTATTTTACACTCATCATTTTCTTAGTCTTGAATGGGGCACGACAGTCCAGAAGAAACACCACTTAATTCAACAATATTATGGCAGGAATGACAATAAAGATTTGACCTGACCTTTTCTGTAATCCTTCTTTAGCTTTCAAAAACCCTGCTGTACACATCCTGTATATGTAATACTCATCAACACTCAGACACTGTTAGCGGTGTGTTTATATTCTGTTTATATTCAATGTGCAACATTACAATAAAGCCTATTCAATTTACTGAGAAGTACCATGATTTTTTTTTTAAAGGCTTCTGTACTGTATATCCAGTGTTTAACTCCTTAATACAGCTAACCTTTTTGTTATGTAATGCATAATTATAGTGTTTTCTGTTTATTTATTGGACTACCTCTAATTTAAATCCATCTTGTTACAGTCATCACTGTCATTCTCCTACACCAATGGCATGCCCTGCTGATCAAATGCTGTTCATCATTCGCTCAATCACAGATTATAATGACACACTGTCCTTCAGTTTAGCCTCTCTGCTTTCTCCTCCTGTCCTTTACCCTCCACCTCAAATATCCCTCTATCCCTCACCGTTTCTCTTTCCATCCCTCTCTCCATGCTAACCTCACTCTTATTCTAACCCTTCACCTCTTATACCTCTCCTTTCTCATCCCTCCATTTCATTCCATCACCACCTTCCCCTCACTCCTCTTCTCTGTTCCCTTCCTCCCTCCCTCCCCTCCCTACCAAATTCCCTGTCATCAATCTCTTTTTACTCTCTCACATTTGACCCTCTCTCCTTCCCTCTTTACCTTTTTTCTCTCCTCTCTCTCCCCATCCTTCCTCAGAATCTGTCTCACTCTCCAGTCTGACCCTCTTGCTCTCTCTTCCTCTCTGTCCCTCTCTCTCTCTCTTTCTGTCTCCCTCTTTTCCTCTCTCTCTCTCCCTCTCTTTCTGTCTGTCCCGCTCTCTCTCTCGCTCTCTCCCCCTCTCTCTCTGCCTCCCTCTCCTCCCCTTCCCCTCTCTTTCTCCCCCCCCCCCCCGCCTCCCTCTCTCTCCTCTATTTGCATATCGCTTGCTGATGAGCCTGTGTCTCCTGGCGGAGTGTGTAGCCCCAGAGTGTTCCAGTCAGGCAGCACAACACAATACACAGATGAGAGAGTTCTGTTTCCTAATGGGAAGATCTCCCTCAACAGGCCTGCAGCTCCCTCTCTCTCTCCCTCTCCCTCTCTCTCTCTCTCTCTCTCTCTCTCCCTCTCTCTCCCTCTCTCTCTCTCTCTCTCTCTCTCCAGCCGGAGAATTAAAACGAGGCCCCCGGTCCCCAGGGCCACCCGCTCTTATATAACACCATAAAAAATTCACACTTCACATGTATTTAATACGGAGAGAAGAGCCTGCCGCAAACATGTGGTGAGGAAGGAAAATAACTGCAGTGGGGAAAGAGAGATCAGAACATGCTCTCTCCTCCTGCACAGATTATTGCGGCAAAATTTTGTTCTCCAAAACAAAACGAACCGAGAAAATTAACAGCCTCAAATTTCCCTGAGCCCGTCCTCAGGTAGTCAACCCCCAATAGTTTTAGGTTGCATATTTCCACGCTAAATCACCCCCACAAGAGCTCAAAACATTCAAGATATATAAAAGTTATCATGAAATTGTAACACCGGGGTTATAACAGACTACTGTGTTTGAGATGAAAGATCTGACATTGAGTGGGTGCCCAAGCATACGTTTCCACAACACTGAAGCCATCAAGCTGTTCTCCACCAAGCAAAGGAAAATTCAATTTACCAGGAAAAAAGGGACATTTGCCCCTTTATTCATACATAATCTGAAAAATATTAAATATTTATCTAGACGGGGCGTACTTTCCTGCATTTTCTGACAAATTTCACATTTTTCTTGATTATATTGATATATAACTGTACCTCCACAAACTACTGTGGTGTGGCTCTGCATGTTCTTTGACAGTCCAGGGTAGGAGGACAGTGGCTGGGACCTAATCAACCAAATGCGCTTAGTCTCTTTCATATGCAGTCCAATCAAAACTAACTTTAGCCTCTATGGGTTGATATGAAATTCAATCAAAACAGACTTATTATCTGTTTTATCATAAAAATGTCAGTCTCCAATAAAATGTAAAATAACTAATATAAGGAATGTGTATTGTATTGTCATATCCATTTTGGCTGAATTGCACATGCCCTTACTTATAGAGACTAAGTTTGTTTGATTGAATCTCTCCATCTCATTAACATTATTCAGATACTACAAACCAGGAAAGAAAGGTAAAAACAACAGAGCCACCGCCCCTCCCTCTGAAAGCTGTCTGTGTTAGTGGCTGTGCTTACTCACATCTCTTTGAGTTACCACTATGCTTAATTCAGCCGCAAACTACAGCCATTAACCTGCTCAGCGGGAGATAAAACTTTCACATTTATTTATCCGTTTATTAAATTATTTATTTGTTAGCCGATATAAACAATGTCGGAGAGCGAAGGAGCCCTTGGTGCGGGATATAAAAAGGCGAACTGCCAGAGTTGCCAGGGCGGCCATCTTTCAAAAAATTCCCCGGCGACGAATAAATCCAGGCCTGTGGATTTCCAAACAAACCGTTCAGCAGGACAACAATGCCGTCGAAATAAGAAAAGAACAACAGGAAAGACAAAGTCTATCTATAGGTTGCATTATGGGATGGATTGTGATGCCCAGCACTGACAGAGCATGACAAAGCACTGTTGCTTAACGGGTCATATTCATGCAGGTCAGTCTCATTGTGTACAGTAGTGTGTATGCAGTTAACGTGACCCTGTAGATTTCCCATCCTGCACTTGCTTTCATGGCATACAATGTCAAATTGTTTCTTTGGCACTGTCACTAAATAACCATGCTTGATCATTACTAGTTTTTGACACTTTGTCCTTCTGTATGTCTTTAGCCATTTTGTTATAACGTTCAGGACATTTCAGGGTATCTACTTTTGGTTCAGGCAAGGAAGTTGCGGGAGCCAATGAATGGTGGGAAATCTAGAATATTTAACAAGGCTGCCTATGATAGGTGAGAAGTCATCACTGTAAATCCTGCCTTGCAATAAAAACCACCGTGATTGGTTTAGAATGTGTATACACAGGAGGGGAACAAAGTGACATCCCTAAAGGGGTGAGGCTACAATTATCAGGCAATCAAATACTTATTTCAAGCTATTTGAATGTCTCTCTATTTACAACAACAGAAAATGGTTCAAACTGTATTGTTTGTCAGTAGCAGTTATTGTTTCTCTTCCCAGTTTGGTGTCAGAATTTTCCAATCGCTAGGCAACAGTACAAAAAAGACTTCCACCTATAACTCATCTGCAGAGGGACTACAATCTGCTGTACTCATGCATTTTACAACGCTACAAGTGACATTTCGGTGTTAACAGTGTGTAAACTGTAACTCAGCGCAGTGACCCCAGGCAAAGAGCGGGCCGAATTTAGGCGGAGTTTGTTTGAGTCACACCAGGAGCTTTTTCCAGACATGCTCCGTAAATTTGGCGGCGTTTACAGGGGTCGGACGAGCCGGGACCTTGTTTCAGCGCAGCACGTCCGCGAGGTCAAGGCCCGCCGTAAATCACACGGGTCCGTCACCGACCCCGAGTCTCAGAACAATAAAAATCCCAAAAACTATTTATGATCTGGAGCGGACCATCCGCGGCGCCCTCTCTCCGGCCCCCGTGCAAACACCAGGGGGCGCCACACCACGGAGGGGAAGGGTGACATTGAGTGTCAGTTGAGGCAGGTTTTCTCCTCTTCTCTCCCCTCCCCTCCTCTCCTCTCCTCCCTCTCCCTCTCCCGCTCTCTCTCTCTCTCTTCTGGGGGCTAAGGTGTGTCCATTTTTCATCATCTAGAGGAAGTTCATGGCAGGTAGGGCCAAACAGATGATTTCCCTTTAACCTTGAGAAGAAAACGTGGGCTCCCCGAAGACCCAACACCAACAGCTGCAACAAATCAATGGGTCCAGGAGTTCAGACGCTCAGCCTCCGGGGAGATGTATAGAAATACGGAAAGCCTGATATTTTTGAGGCCTGTCACATGACAGTACCATAAAATAAATGCATATATTCATAGACACACACATAGGCATATAATATTCATATGTACATGCATGTAGGATCGAGCCATCAGTCAGGATTAGTGAACAGGACACCGACACCAACACAAAACGGTCATCATACAGTGTTTTAGAATAGGTGCCAGCATGTCATGATTCTACCCTTTTAGATATTGTCCTAAATATCTGCTGAAAACATGCTGATTACAGCTTGCAACAAAGCTGATTAAAAACAAATACAGTTGGCTAACTGCTTTAAATGGTGTAAATAGCTAGCTGGCAGCCAGGTAAGTATTACAATCAAATAACAAGTAATACATTTTTAGCATTGTGTGTTGTTGTCTTTGCTTGTCACACGGTAAGGTTAACAGGTTATCCAGACTGCACCTGAAGCACTTTGGAATACTTCAGGATAAAAAAAAAACATGGTATAGCTGTCCCAAACTATTATAACTATAAATCTAATTAACTGGTTTTTTAAAAAATAAATAAAAATGAAATGTTTTTCTGGCCTTTTGCCGCCCACAATTCTCATATAATGGTTCAGTAAATCCAGCTCCAAGTCATTTGTGTTATTTCTTTATTTCATTTATTTTTCCCCTCAGATAATGCAAGCACTTTGCAAACACATAAGCAGCCACACTCTGCAGAGTGTCTCCTTCAGCCACTCGTCGTGTTTTTAGGCACACGTGATGCACAAGGGTGAGAAATGTTTTGGTGAGGAGGATGACCTGTGTCCCCGGGATGCAGTGGTGGACCTGCACCAGCCAAATATCATTTAGTTTCTTCCAGTGGCGTTTTCACTGGTGAGTAAGTGAGTCACGGTAAGTAGGGCAGGCCACAGCATAGAGAGGCCCGCGTCCACATTGCCTGTTTAAACTCAGCCCAGGGAAAGAAACCAGCGGTAATGTGTGCATGCTAACCCTCTCTCTCAACACAGCCACACACACACACACACACACACCACCATGAGCCTATACAAACACACACACCATGAGCTCACACTCACTCACACTCTCTCTCTCACACACACACACACACACACACACACACACACACACACACACACACACACCAGCCTATACAAACAAACACACACACACACCATGAGCTCACACACACACACACACACACACACACACACACACACACACACACACCACAGCTCACACACACACACACACAGACACACACACACACACACACACACACACACACACACACACACACACACACCTGCACATGCACACACGCGCACACACACACACACACACACGAGCCTACACAAACACACACACACGCACGCACGCACGCACACACACACACACACACACACAC